>RJWM01019472.1:21631-39117 GCA_004363535.1 Dasyprocta punctata | reverse complement strand
CTTGGGGGATACACTCTTATTGGTTAGCGTCATTAATTGCCAGGTAGACATCATCCGAGGCGGGGTTACAAATAACCAGAAAACGGGAAACGAGCGCCAACTTGGCTCACTCGACGGGCGGGGCAATCTAGCTCAGGCCTCAGCTCCTACATACAGGCCTCACGGCAGAAGCACATCTCCGAGGATGGCTCCCCACAACAAAGGAAAACCCATCAGAATCACCACAGACTTCTCAACACAAACCATCAGGTCAAGAAGAACTTGGAGTGAGGTATTTCAAGCCCTGAAAGAAAACAGCTTCCAACCCAGATTGATGTACCCTGCAAAACTATCTTTCAAAATGAACAGAGAAACAAGATACTTCCACGACAAAGAACAACTGAAGGAATTTATGACCACCAAGCCAACCCTACAAAGAATACTGAAGGACATTTTAGAGAGAGATAGAAAAGACCACAGTTCCAGAAACAGAGGCAGAGGGATATCGCTGAGCGGGGCAGACAACTGAGTAGAGAGGAAAAGTGGGCAGCCAACTGCAGGAAAGTGGTGTGGCAGAGACAAGGCGGTGCATGTTGGCCTTAACCATTAACGTAGATGGCCTCAATCTACCAATGGAAAGAAATACAGGCAGAGTGGATCAGGAGATAGGATCCACCAATATGCTTTATACAAGAAACACATTAAACTCGAAAGGGGGTTCATAGACTGAAAGTCAAAGGGGAGAGAACAATGCTGTATGTGGCAGGGAACCAGAAAGAAGTGGGGGTAGCTTGCCCATTAGCTACATAGTGGACAAGAAAGATACGACATTTTTATCCAATGGAAAGCTACTCAGCTATAAAGAAAAATAACCTCAAGCCTCTTGTAGATAAATGGATGCAACTTAAAATCATGGTCATGGATGAAATGGGCCAGAGCCACATGGGTGAACATCATGTTATCCCTCTAGTACAAAAAAAAAAAAAAAACTAAAGGAGTTAGTAGGATTCTAAATACACAATACAAATTGTAAAAATGAAAGGGGAGGAAGTGTCTAAAAAGGGCAGGCGGTGGCCATTGTTAATCTATCATCGGGATTTGAGTCCTATATCGTTTTCATTGAGCTGTTTAGTTTGGTCTTATTCTACTTCGGTTTGCCTAATTTTATTATATTTGATGGCATAGACAACTATTTCAAAGATAACAAAACACATTATGGTAGCCATTATTGATATCTGATCGCCTTGTTTTGAAACCCTATATTGCTTTCCTTGTTTTGTTTTGAGTGATTTTATCCTATTTTGGTTTGTTTGATTGTATTATGACTGATGATATAAGCAACTGCTTAGAAGATAACATGAGGCATTACAGTAATCAGTGTTGTTTTACTATGTATTGCTTTCATTGTTTTGTTTTTCATTCGTTTTACCCTATACTATTTTGTTTGATTGTATTGTGCCTCATAGTATGGGCAGTTATTTTGAAGATAACAAGAGGTATTATAAGGGGAAAGGAGGAAAGAAGGAAGGGAAAAGAAAAAAGACATAAATCTGTATATAGGTATACATAAGATAGTTAAAATGACTATACAACTAAATGCATTAGTTATTGGAAAAGAATGGTTAATACTCTTATGATTGGATCAATTTTACATGTCTATATCTGTTAATCCATAGGTATACATAAGATAGTTAAAATGACTATACAACTAAATGCATTAGTTATTGGAAAAGAATGGTTAATACTCTTATGATTGGATCAGTTTTACATGTCTATATCTGTTAATCCAAACAACCCCTTTGAAGGTAACGATATGCAATATTAGGACTATTGTCAAATTCCAATCATCTCACCTTGTAAACCTATAATATTATTATATTGGATTTGTTGCTGTTGTTGTCTCTTTTGCTTTTTGTTTTTCTTTTGTGTCCATTTTCTCTTAAATAAAAAAAAACATGCTCCTTGGTCTACACTGAAAATGATGTGCTATTTCATATTTAGATTGTATTCACTTTAGTGTAATTAAATAAACAGTTTGGTTATAGCTCATAATTCTCACTCAAGGGAAAATTGCCATTGTCTTCCAAAGGGAAGTACAAGGCAGACAGGTTCCCGGGGGGCAGAGGAAGGTGCAGGACATGGACATCAATACTCCAAGTACAAAGCAGTGGTTTTCTTTGTCAGACGTTCAGAGCACATTACTCTTACAGAGAGAATGCTCAGTTTTCTGTAACTGTATTTGATTTGCTGGGGACTTAATGCTCTTCTTGAGCATTTGGATTTTCACCTGTGAGGGCATACTTAAGAGGAGAGAGGGATTTTCTATGAGCAGATTCAGAGGATGGACTTTGTCCTCCCCTGACAGAACCCACAAGAGAGATGATTCTTTGGCTAATAGTGCAGTAAACTTTAAACTTCTGAGGAAAGACCAGAGCTTCAGTTGTCATAGTTCATGACCCCCTAGCAGTATGAAGATTTATTTACTCATGTCTCTTTCAGTCAGTGCTCTGTTAGTTTTTTTGTTTGTTTGTTTGTTTTGTTTTTGTTTTTTGGTGTTTTGTTTTTTTTTTTTGATACCAGGGATGAAACTCATGATCTTGCACTTGCCAGGCAAGTGTCTGTTGGTTTTCTTAAAAAATTAATGCTACCTTTATAAAACATTGTGATTTCATACACAATAGTTTATTCCATGTATACTATGAAAAATTATGATGGTTGATTAACTTGGAGTATAAGACTAATTTTGTCATCAAGGTGTATAAACATAGGTCTGTCAAATTCTTTTTTTTTTTAGGTCTGTCAAATTCATGTTTATTCATTAGAATATTTCTATTGATGAATTCTTAATTTTATGAGTTTTATTGTATTAAACCATAAACACTTAATAGAAAAAACTCACAAAATATAGTATGAGTTTTTAATAGTGTTTATAAAAAACATCAAAATTTTCAACATCAACTGGTTTTTAGTGTACAAATTCTAAAAAAGAACATCAGAAATAAATTCCCATATGAACTACAATGAAAATACCAATAGCACTGTACAAAAAAAAATCCTTACTTCAGTTATCACACTGAAGGCAGTTTGCACACATGACAACAGTATGTTGGATACGCATGCACTTCTTACACTGACAACTCATGTCTTTTGCTTTCCTGGCCTTTTTTTGTGGTATACTTGACATCTCAGTGGGCTTGCTGTTTTGTCAGGAAGTTCTTATTATATTATACAGTATGTAGTTAACAGGAACATAAAATATCAATAAAATAAATTATTAAATTCTTAATATGTATTGTGCATTTAGAATAGATATCAACATTTTCACATCAGCTGTGTACTTCCTTAAATAGCTAAAAGGTAACATCAGAAATCATTTCCTATATGAACTACAGTGAAAATACCAATAGAACTCTACCAGAAAAATAAGCTTTGTTTCAACTGTCACACCCAAGGCAGTCTTCACACATGACAGTTCCATGTTCCATGCACACATCTTGCTTACACTGACAGCGCGTGTGCTTAGCTTTCCTTTCCTGTGTGGCAGTCTTGTCATCTCTCTTCTCTTTCTGTTTTGTCAGGAGCTTCCCATTATATTGTACAACATGTGCTTAGCAGGGAAATAAGATGTCAGTAAAATACAATATCAAATATGTAACGAGTGCTTAGAATAGATAGCAACATTTTCACATCACCTTTTACTTGCTTACAAAACTTAAAAGATAATATCAAAAACAAAAAACTTTGTGAACTGCAGTGTAGACACAAACAGAAGTCTACCACAAAAATATGCTTTGCTTCGACTGTCACACTCAGGGCAGTGTTCACACATGACATACTCTTGTGTTCCATACGCAAGTATCACTTACACTGATAGCACATGTTTTGTTTTCCTGTGCTTTCTTGTAGGGTACAGTTGACATCTTAAATGTCATTTAACATTTCCGGTTTGCCCCAAGAACGCTCACCGGCAGCATTTGCAGTTGCAGTGTTTATCCTGAGATAATTCACAGAATACAGTCCTTACCTTACCCCTAAAGTTTGTCACAAAATATCTCACTTTTACTATTGTTTTCCTATCACTCTAGTATTTTGATAGTCTTTGGAAACAAAAGACATCATTCTATTTATAGCATTTGGGGGATACCAGGGATTGAACTCACGACCTCACACTTGCCAGGTAGGCACTTATGCCACTGAGTTAAATCCCCAGCCCTATTTATAGCAGGTTTTTGCAACAATAATAGTAGTAGTATTTCTATTTACAAAATACAGTAATTCTGGATTGCTGAAAATTACATGAATGTTGGTAATGAGCTAGACTTTTTTTTTCTAAATGAGAAAAGGGTTTCCTAAAGTCCTTTAGGAAAGAATAATTGGCACTGTTGAAGAGAATGAGTGTGGTGAGGAAGGTCGGGATGGTAGTGCCCAATCAGGGCGGTGGCTGTAGCCTAGAGGAGAGATGGTATCGCTCAGATTCTCAGTGTTCACCAGTAGGTCAGTCATTTGCAACAATGCCTCAGGTTTCCCAGAGATGATGTGCAGAATGGAGAACTCATTAGGCCTCCTCTTTAAAGTCACAAAGTGGTCACTTTCCAACTGCCCTGCAAGCCAAATTTCCCTAAAAAGATACATTAGCCTCTCTGAACCCTGTTGATGCAAATATTTAGAATGAAAAAGCCATAAGGTTGGGAAAGTGGACAGATCTTGCTTGACATCACCACAGATACTTTCGAACTGATTTTAGCTGATATATGAATAAATGATCATTCCAGTCTCGAGAGTTAAATATTTAAAAGTGAGCTCCCTTTTAGAGTTCATGTATAATACAGGGATGATTTTTTGTGATGTAGACTTCCGTTCTTCATTTCCTTCTTTTTAATACATGATAATAATTATTCTTATTCCATCCCTTTTCAGTTCCCTGCATGAAAAATTACTTAAACATTGCACATCACAAATCTTTGTGAAAGAAGAAAAGAAAATTCAGCTTGTGGGCCTCAGCAGGAGTGAAGTTAATGCAGCTTAAAATAATGCCGAGAAAGAAGCGCTTATCTGCAGGCAGAGTGCCCCTGATTCTCTTCCTGTGCCAGATGATTAGTGCGCTGGAAGTACCTCTTGATCGTAAGTATTAGCGATTTAAAGCTCTTAGGCCCAGGAGCCAAAACCTCCCAGCATTTACCATCACCCCAAACAGTGTGGATGGAGAAGGTGTCTGTGTGACACTGAAAAGCTAATCAGAATTAATTTGGCTTTTACCTTCAGCACCTGGTGTTTATAAAGACTCTCACAGTAGAAATGACCATTGAAATGGTCAATGCTCTGTCCCCTCTCTTTCATTTTCCTTCTCCCCTCCCAGATGCCTTTTGTGTGTCATGCAGAAATGGCCTCAGAAGGAGGGACTCACGCAGCTGCCATGATCTTCCCAACAGGCAGCTGTAGTTCAAGTAGTGCTGCAAGAAAGTCATATGGGCCATGTTACAGGGATCAAGGGACCATCCCTCCTTCCCCATCACTTCCTCCCTCAGGTGTTGAGATTGCCCACAAGAGATTGGAAGATGGTCTCTTCAACCCTCTGCCCTGCCAAATCCCCTAAGCATCATATTTCATCTCTCTTAATTCCTGTAAGACACGTTTGTTTTACTTTCTAACTTTGAATTCTAAATATGAGTCAGTGACTAGGGAAAGTTTCTCATCTACAAGCCCATCTTTTTTTTTTTTTTTTTTTTTGGTTTAAAGAACATAAAGATCAAGATGAAAATTTGTAAGACTAAGACAAATAATCTACAAAAACACTGAAATGAAGCAAACAGTAGCTATTGCATTTAGTCCACTCTTTTCCCAGCAGTAAGATATTTGCCATATTTTCCCTGTTCTGGAAAGCCTTTCTGTGAAAAATAAAGATAATACTAGACTCCAACTGGTCGCTTGTCCAACAATGGGAAGTAGCATTTCAAATCTGAACAATTACTGTACTTTAGGATTGATTTATCCTTTATCCCTAATCTGCATGACCTCTTTAAATCCATTAACTTCCTGAATAGAACATCTGTTTGGCAAGCTTTCCAAGGTACAAGGAAGATAGCACTTTCCTGGGGCTGTTCGATTGTTGAGATGTCCATTCTTGCCATAAAAGTAGCAACTGCCAGTGGGAAGACATTAAAAAGAAATGTGGTTTGCCCCACACTTTGTTCACTTTTTTTACCATACTTCTTTAAAGTACAATAAAATGCAATATTTTTTATTTTGAAAAATATCCATCCAATTACCTTAATTTCAGTTTAAAAATACATATATAATTGCTTAAACCCATTGGAGTGGAAATGTCCAAGACAGCATTTGCCCTAACAGATACATAGGAAAGCAGGAAAAGCACTTGAGAGAAATGCTTTTGTTCTCTCCCATGTTAAATACGTTCTCCTTTAATCTGACTGCTCAATCTAACAATCAGAGGGAAACAGGCACCTCCGGCTAACTCAATTATCGCTGCTAATGGAGAAGAGGCATAACCATGATGAAAAGAAAGTCACGGATAACCCAGGCACTCCTGCATTAACCTTTGCAAGTAGTAATGACAGGCTGCACTGCAGAATGATTGGAATTACATACAGATGTAATGTCTTCCCTGTCCCTATTCCACCCACCCTTCCTTCAGTGCATGAGCTGCTTCATGGTGTGGGACCCAGCAATCACTGGGTGATTGAAGAATCTGAAAGTAGAAATACGTTAACAGTCTAAAAAATTCAATTACTGACTTAGACAGTAACTGTAGAAACATCCCATTCTGAAATCAGTGCTGGACTTGGCTTGGATGGAACGTTGTCATTGCTGCAGTACCCCATTATTACATACTGTTACCATGTGCATCGTGATGTCTGGGATAATAGGATCAGACACGACACAGTATGTGACAACTCGAATTAATTGTAGATTTCAGTTATTTTTCAAATTGGACATAATTACTTGTCCAGCACAGTATGTATGGGATGGAATTAGCCATTTTTATTCCTGGGAGAGTTTTTTTTTTTTTTCCCCACAGCATTGCTTTTGTTCTTCCATATATTTCTGTGAGAAGCTTCTCCATCAGCAAACAAAACCATGAATGCAAGTTCTTCTCTTGAACTTCATAATTTCACCCTTCACTGTGTGGGTTTTTAGGTCAAATCAAATAGAAAAGATGCGCCTTTTATCGTTAGGGTTCTAACGTTCTCATTACTAACATCTGATTTTTTTTAATCCTGTTTGCCCACTCACCTGCTGATATTGATGGGGAAAAAGCAAAACTTCTTGAAGACTGTAAGTGTCTTTCTATAAATTACTAGGCAGTGTGAAAATTTGACTGTGTCTGCTTTATTAATTAATGCCATGAATTAAGTGCACAGTGTTATGCCTTGTGATGAATGTCTTTTTTAAGCATGTGTATTTACTACAGCTAAACACTGTACTTAAGTACCAAGGTGCAGATGTAATATATTGCCTGCATGAATTATGAAGATCTGGTTATTACCATTTTGTGAATATGCTGCTGTACTAACTTAAAAGTTTTTATTCACATCTGATGTAACTCAATGAGAAAATTCACAAAATATAGAGACAGTGATTATCTAGCTCTAAAGGCTATTAAATGCTTGCTGAAACAAAAATGCATCTTTTGGTGTCTTTTAGGTGAGTTCCCAAGTCAGCAGCTGAGTGCTGTCTTCTCCTGCTTTAGCCTTCAGATCTGGGTAGATTAGTGTTTCTAGGTCCCCTCAGTAGAATAACCCAGCAAATTAGAATATTGTCTTGAAGTGTGCAAGAGACAAGCAGCTGCCACTCACATTTCTGTGAGCAGCTTGTTATAAGCAGAATTTCTACTGCTTCTGACAGCTGGGCAGCATTTATCATCTAGCAAAAAAAAAAAAAAGAAAAAAAAGTAGTTCTTCAGCATTTGAAAATTCCCTTTGATGTTGGATTAATGAGGAAAATTATGTAAAATCTCTTATTACTGCTTATTATTGCAAAGCATTTGCTAATTGCCATGTGACCTGAGCACTGTTCAGAAAGGTACCTCCAGATGGTAAACTCCTGGCAGTTAGCTGTGTTATAAAAGCCAGCTCAGCTGCAGACACATGAAGAGAAGCTCTGCATTTGAAAGCACAAATTTGCACCTCTTTCACTCCCAGAAATGCACAAGGAATTGGACTGAGTCACTCGTCAGAATCACTTCCCCCTCTACTTATGTTCACTCTTTTGGGGATGTGGAATCTCAGGCTTCCTTTCATTATCCCAAACTCTGTACCCCCACTCCTGAAAGATCAGTCTCTCAAAGGTGAAGCTGAGCCAAATGAAAATTATTATGATCATAATTTAAAAATAGCAAACAGCATTGAGCCATTATCCTATTGGCATGTACTAAGAATTTACACATATTGCTGCATTAGTCCTTCCAGCTACCCTAGGCTGTAGATATTTCTCTTAAACCTCATTTTCTTTTGAAGGTAACTGGGTTTACGGAAGTTAAGAAACTTCCTTGAAGTCTCAAAGCTAGTAAGAATAGACAAGTCCTTAGGCACTGGACTAAACTGCTAACTCTTAGTGAAAATCAGCAGACCCAGAACAAGGAGAGTTTAGCCTGTGCGATGGAGGCTGGGAAGAGGAGCTGGGTTAGCTGGAGGGTAAGAAGGGAACAGGATGTTGCTAAAGGGAAGAGAAATTGATGCTGTCCAGTGTTCCACATGTAGTTGGTGAACGATAAATGATAACAAAAAGGGTTTAATTGTTGATGTGTTCTTTAGGTGTTACTTTGATATTTAGGAAGATGCCTAGAGAATAAGACAAGAGATAAAGCCAAAGAACAGAACTATGTGTGCAGATTTATAAGATTTTTGATGCAGAGGCAATAAGTTTAACCCAGCAACCATGAAGCTCAACAAAGAGAGACAAGAGCAGGGAGAAGTTGCTGAACTTTAGGAAGTGCTTAGTTGGCAGGTGGAAGAGGTTTTGCAAAGAAAGCACAGTGTGGGCAGAGAGGACAGACAAGATCCAGGCGATGAAAAACATAGATGAGCCAGAATGTCAAAAGCAGCACTGAAAGAAAGGAAAGCATGAGTCCAAAGGAGGGTCCTGGGAAAGGGTGCATGATTCAGGGAGGTACGGTGGGTCCACTTCATTGCATGGGCCCAGGTACCATTCACATTGTGGCCTGTGCATGCTTTCTCAGCCTTAGTACTGCTCACATCTGGAAGTCTGCGTTGTGGGGGACTCTTCTGTACACTATAAGATGTTGAGAAACATTCATGGTTTCTCTCTCCTAGATCCCGGGATCACCACCACCCTAGTTATAGCAGTCTAAATTGTTTCTACCTGTGGCCAAATGTCCCAGGAAAGATGGGGACAAATCATCTCCTGCTGAGAACCACTGGTCTGTGTAAGCAGCTCTCCGGGGAGTTGCACAGGGTAGCAGCCTTGCACCAAGAGCTCATCAAGAGAGTTTGATGGTTTCTTTGCTTTGTGCCTTTGCTGTGAGAAGCAAAAGCAGCAGTTAAAGTAGATTACTTTTCTAGTCCCTTCCTGTTCTAACATGCTGTAATTCTGATTTCATAAGAGGACATGGTGATCTTAGAGAAACTTGAAGATCTAGATACTGATTTTCTACAGGTTCGATTAGTCTGGGTCAAAACAGCTTCCCCTACAATTTGCTAATAAAGGATCAGATGATACTTTGTAGAGTGAAATTGTCTCCTGGAACAGAGAAGTTTGATTACATTAATTTTCCAAATAAGACTACTTTTCTTTCTTCCCAGCACACTTCTAATCTTAATAAGTGACAGTCTTTATATTAGCTTCTTAAATGCATGTGTTCCCAATATGTATTAATTTACAGTAGCACACTAATAACTGTAAGTCAGCAACTGTTTCCTTAAAAAGAACCAAATACACCTCATAATTTAAACTTCACTGAAAGCCATTGTTTTAACCAAAGGAATCAGAAGAATTTCTCATTGTTACATCAGAATAAAAATTGTCTGAATGTTAGGCTTGTGCTGATAATTATTTTCAGACTTTTAGTGTGGGAAAATGGGTTTTGTGATTGCACACAAAGTTACTGAAAGAGAAGTTATGACTTAACTTTTCAGTTTTAGGAGACTTTTAGTTGAAAATCTACTGAGGTAGGTACTGCCACAATAGAAATTGTAGAAATATTTTAAACATATTTAATCTAAAGCAAGTGATCTGGATATAGGAAAACTGTTTGCTATTATGATATTAAATGATTTATTTCTTTACATTATTCTTTCTTCTATAATTAAGTGGTACAACCTCCAACCATCACTCAACAGTCTCCAAAAGATTATATCATTGACCCTCGGGAGAACATTGTAATCCAGTGTGAGGCCAAGGGGAAACCTCCTCCAAGGTAAGTGTGTTTTCTGCTTTCATTTGGCTCTCAAAGTAAGTCTGAGAATTTTCTGGAGTATAGAAGTAAGCTTGGAAATTCTGTAGAACAAGATAGCCAATGTAGAGTATGTTCATTTTTAGTTGGATGTTTTTCAACAAGATTGCTACTTTACTGTTTGGTTTGTGTAGCCAACTCCCAAGGTCCATGTCTGCTCTTCAAAGATATGAGAGGTAGCTTCTTAAATCCTACATACCCCTAAAGTATCCATTGTAGGTTTAGTGTTTTGTTTCTCTGCTTAGAGCCAATTTATTGGACTTAAAAAGCAGATTACTGTATTCCTGTATTTATATTTTTCTGTTCATAACTTTGGGGAACAGGTACAAAGCTCTAATCGTGGTTCTGATACTAATGGCCTTCTGATGCGGGCAAATCTCTTTTCTCTGGGCTTTAGTTGCCTCATCTGTTGGACTGAAAAAAAAAAATTGAATTCGATGACTTTCAAAATCTCTCCTACCTACACAGTAGCATATAAAGTAGTCTTAAATGGGTTTTCAAACTTGTCATGGTTCAATGCTCGAGATTCTGCTTATGGATCTTGACACAAGCACTGCATCATCCTCTCCAGCCATGCGTTGTGTAGATGGGAAACTGATGCTCCGAAATGCTGCCTAGTTCCTCCAGAGTCCCACAGTCCCAGATCTAGAACTTGTCCGTATGAGTTTTAGAGAGTTGGATTATTTTTAAAATGTTAATTATTATAACAGTAAAGTATAATAATTTAATAACTGGTTAAAATAATTAAATGTAGTCATTTATCAGTAACAAATAAGTGAAAGGATTTTTAGAATGTTATTTCCAAGTTTTTCTATTACAGGTTTTATTAAAACTATCACAAAATAGCTAAGAAAAAATTAACTGATATTAAATATCTATGTATATCAAAACTTCCATCAAATGTTTGTTTCAAAACAATATTCTGCCATATTATTGGAAGCCCTCTGTCATACAACCCCTAGTGTGACATCCTTTGGTGGAGTCCCACTCAGCTTCACACCTATGAGTATTTAAGGCCTCCTTAAGTCTCTGTAAGCGGAAATTTCTCTTCCTCTGCATATGGTTCATTTTTGGGGTGGGATAGTATTTTTGTTGTAAGCATGGAGGTTTCCTATGCATGGCAGAATAGTTAGCAACATCTCTGGCCTCTACCCATGAGCCCTCTAGTAGCCTCCGCCACCACCACCTCCTGCCTGGTAGTGACAACCAACACTTGTGAGGATCAGTGATGAGAAGGAAAATCCAAGTAGGCTCTGAAAACACTATGAACTTAAGAGATTTATGCCTTTATATGATTTTGGCCGTCACTGATTTGTGACTGGTTATGATGTATTTAATTACATGTGCACTGTGACTTTTATATAAGATTATCTTTTTGCGTAAATAAAACTGAGACAGAGCAATCTCAATTGACAATTTGGCGTACCTTCTTCAAATTCACAATCATCCTTAGAATTAAAAATTTGCCCACAAAATCACTTATATAGAATTATCATTTTTAATAACTAAGATTTAAAACACCTCTGAACGTGTGTCTATTATCCTCTTCCTACCTCTACTTTGCATTTCAGTAATTTGAAACGGTTGTGATCTATTTTCAGCACAAGGAAGAGAGCACTTGTGAAAGACTTTCTTGTCACATTTTAGCCCAGAGCAGATTTTTATATACATGATATCAACTCTATGAACAGTGGAGCTTATAATAAAAATGCTAATAAAGTTCAAAGGGAATGTGCCTTGAAGATCTATATCCTATATTTTCTTAGAAAAATGACAGGCAATTTGTGTTATATTTGGGCTGGTTGTAAAAAAAGACATGTACTTCAAAATGTGTAGGCAGCATTTTTTCTAAGTCATGATTCAGTGTAACATTTTAGGTATGGGAACCTATTGCTCTTTTACTGAATATTAAAAATTTGATAATTATTTCTAGAAAACCATAAAACTTAGAAACCTGTTGAACAATAGTCATCCTACCTTTTTGAACCATTAACAAACTTCACTTTTGATGATTTGGGCAGCTTTTCCTGGACACGCAATGGGACTCATTTTGATATAGATAAAGACCCTCTGGTCACCATGAAGCCTGGCTCAGGAACGCTCATAATCAACATTATGAGTGAAGGGAAAGCAGAGACCTATGAAGGTGTCTATCAGTGTACAGCAAGGAATGAACGTGGAGCCGCAATTTCCAATAACATTGTTGTACGCCCATCCAGTAAGTGAGATTGGTCTAGGAAATGTGACCCCACTAAAGTATTGCTCTAAGACTCAGCATCTGCTACATCATCCAAATGCTATTGTTTCCGACAGTTCAACTTTGTTTTGCGTGAACGTTATTGCTTCTTTCTACTTTCCCCTAAACTCCTCAACCTCATCCTTTGCCAATCCAGTGTGCCTTTTATCCAAGTCCTAAATAAAAGAGCCGGGTTCCAATAAACTGTTTCTTACATGATTTTATCTAATTATTTATTAATCATGTAATTTATGAATAAGCAAAATTCTTACAGTCAAATTAAAGTAAGTTCAACATGATATGGGTCATGTTGTCTTAATTATTTCATTGTTTCTGGGACAGAATACCTGACAGCCACACATTATGGGGGGAAAGTTTATTTAGCTCACAGTTTGTAAAGGTTTCAGTCTATAGCCAGCTGGCTCCAAGGCAGGGCGGCATGGCAGAGAAGAAATAGTTCACAGCAGAAGGCAGCAAAGCAGCAAACAGAAACAGCAAGTCTTCCTTTTTTCTCTCCCTTTATATCCCATCCAGGTTATAACCCTATTGATTGATGCCCTACCCCCATACCCAGGTTGGGTCTTCCACTATCCACACCTTTAATCCCAGTATCACATCCATAGTTCACATCACATACCCTAATCCGGTACCTTCAAAACTTCCCACCTATGACCACATGAGGCTGGGGGCAGGGTATCTAGATATAAGCCACAACAGGTCTACATGTGATTTCTTTTAACATTTTTTCTCAGAATTTCACTGCAAATAGAGTGTGCCTGTTAGCTTGGTAAAATTACCATGGCTCATTTTTGCAGCGGTCAGTACTAAAATCTCCTCAGTAACCTCAGGAGCATGTATTCAAAAAATGATGACCATGTACTATTCTGGTCATTCTGAAAACTTTTAAAATTATGTGTATAATATGTGTTCATTATAGAAAATTTGATTGCAAGTAAAACAGAAGTCTTAAATTACTTATGAGTACTTCCATGCAAGGAAATAACTGTTGCTCAAATATTCTTATCTACTGTTTTCTAGGCAAATTTATATGTGTGTGCATAAAACCAGCTCAATACCAGCTGAAATATTATTTTACAACCTTTTCTGACTTATTGAAGTATTCTGTTTATTCTTGTATCAATCTTGTCAATATGTATGTTTCTACTATGTGTTATTCAAAGGTGTAGATAAACAATTACTTGTCTAACAAACCTTATAATAATAATAATATGCAAGCATTTTTCATTCTTTTTAGGGAACATGCTTGGATCAAAATCATGTGTCTTCTTGATGACGTATTTAATATAAATTCTTAGACTTGGATTCCACTTACTCAAAATTTATACTCTCAGTGGCAATAAATAAAAAATTTTTAAAGTTTTTTAAAATCTTTAACAATGTATTTAGAAGTCATTTTTTAACTATTTCATGTTACTACTCCTCCCCCCCCAAAATTAATTTGCCTCTGTAATGCTTTCTCTTTTTAAAATTTTTCCATGCAGAAATAACCCATAAGTTTTTTTTTTATAGGATCACCATTGTGGACCAAAGAAAAACTTGAACCAATAACACTTCAAAATGGCCAGCCATTAGTACTTCCCTGCAGACCTCCAATTGGATTACCACCAGCTATAATATTTTGGATGGATAATTGTAAGTTTAACAATAAGAACTTTCTTTCTTCAAGAGTCTTGTAATTATTTGCCATCACAAAACTTATTTCCTCTTGTGATTCATAAAATGTTTATAAATGTGTTAGAGATGCTCATAAAAATAAATGCTTTTCAAATAGATGATGTCATTTTATCTATTCACTCAGTTTTATTGAGCACTTACTAAATGAGACACCACTCTAAATAAACCATGTATCTTACTGTTGTTGATCTTAGATTCTATGTAGTGACAGTGGATGAAAGTGGGAAGGAGACAGATAATGAATGCTTTTAGAATATCTGCAAATCAACAATAAGAGTTATGAAGGAAAAAACAAAGCAGAGGTTTGAGTCCAGATCTAAAAGAATTAGGGGCCAAATGAGGGCCCTAATATCTGAGTGGACAGTGGGGAGCACCAGTAAAAGCCCCAGTGGAGGAGACTGATGTGTGTACAAAACACAAAAAAGTGGCTAGCAAGGGGGAGGATGATGGTGATGGGCAAGGTCAAGGAGGTCACAGGGATTCACCGGAAAGGGCATTAGCTTTTGCTCTCAATGAAGTAGGAAAGTCTGGAAAGAGTGAGTTATCTGAAATGGTCTGTAGTACTAGCATTCCTTCTGCTCATGGGTGGAGCTACAGGGAACAGAAGAGAGGTGGGGGACTGGGTAGGGGGGACTGCTGTAATCTAAGCAAGGGCTGCTGGTGACTTGGACTTGGCTGGTAGAGGTGGAGTGAATCAGGTTCTGGATATGCTTTGAAGGTAGAGCCTCCAGGATTTATGGTACAGGGCTGGGAGCATGAGCAAGAAATCAAGAACAACTGATGCAATGGAATTACCATTTGCTGAAACTACAGACACCATTTTGGGAGAGGAAACCAAGCTGTTTTGAATGTGTTATATTTTTGTTTGTTTATCCCCAATGATAGCTTTATTTATTGGACCTTTATTAAGTACCAGTCCTCCTGCTAAGAACGTCACATGGGCTGACCCATTGATTTTTTATAACCACCCTAAGAGACATGTCCAGTTATTTTTTTCTACTTTTTAGGTGAAGAAATTTGTGAGGCAAAGAAAAATGAAGTCATCCGTTAGGCAATTTCAGATTTGTCTATCCCCTCCTTATCCTTGAGGGAATTGGTTATTGTTCTGCCTCTTCTACCTTCCACAATTTCTTATGCTAATAAGTCAGCATATTATCTTAGAAAGAGCACATGGTTTGGCTTGGAAACTCGAAACCAGAGTGTGAGGAGGGAGAGGTCTGTATGGCACTTATGTTGAGATGCCAGGCAAGAACATGAGATTTAATCAGCAGTGTGTGCATTGGTAGTGTGTAAAAGGGGAACCTCAGAGCACTGGGCCAAATGGGAGAATTTAGGGGATGGGTGCAGGTGTAGAGAGCTGAACCTGGAGACTGAGACCAAGAGCCTTTCCAAGGCCAGGAACATAGGGAGAACCCAGCAAAGCTAGTGAGAAGGAAGAGTCGCTAAAGTAAGAAAAGAACACAGAGAGAATGGCGTTTCAGAGACAAGATGGAGGAAGTGTGTCAAGAAGACAGCAGTAATTGTTTCAAAAGCTGCTGCTACCTGGGTAACATGAGGACTGAGAAATGAGTGCTGAACTTGTCAACGTGAAGGTCACTGGTGGACTAGACGAGAGTCACTTAGGTAGAATGGGGAGAACAGTCTCCAAATGTCACAGCCAAAACGAGGCCCAGTATTTGGTCACTGGTTCTTACTCAGCAATGATTCCTTCTTCATAACAAGACAGATCGCATGTGAAGCCTCAGAATCACTTGAATATGTAACTGATTTTTCCCCACAATGCCCAGCTAGCTGTGTCATTTACATACATTTTAGCTGTTGGCAGAGCCTCTGAACTTTCAAATGGAGTCACATCTGGAGTAGGAGAAAATTTTAGATCCATGAAACACTCTTGCAAGATAGCATTCTAAAATTATTCTTCATACATTTTTTCCAAGTGTAATACAAAAAAAAAAAACCTTAACGTATAAAATGACACCATGTTAATAAATCCCACTGCCTTACATTTGGTCTACCAACACTCATGAATAGTAGTAACGTACAGCAGAAGAAACAAAAGTCAGTAAATATACACGTGTCCTTAGTTCTTTGTATTCATAGAATAAGTGCACATGAGTATTTTTAAAACAGTCCTTTCCTGGGGGTTTAATGGTTTGAAACTATCAATTTGCATCTACTAACCAAAGCCCCATCTTGACCAAGAACTTGGTTAACATGTTTACCCGATAATGTTCTTTCAAGCTCTGGCTCCTCGGGGGTTCTTTGTTTGATTGGTTGGTTTCTTTTCCTTCCTTTTCCCGCCTGAGGGAGCTGGAAGCTTTTAGCTATACTTTTACATTTTATGAAGTGTTAGACCAGGCACCTGCCACAGGGAGGGCATGGCTGCTGGACTCAAACTAAAGAAATCCTGCCAGAAGCTATAACACCTGGCCTAAGGCCACCGTGATCTGAGATTTTTCCTGTCACTTTCAAGCTGGAGCTCTCTCACAGTTCCAGCACTGTGAACTGAGTCAGGAGCTTTAGGATGCTTTTTGTTGTTGTTGTTTTTGTTGTTGTTTTGGTTTTGGTTTTGGTTTGTTTTGTTGTTTTTTGTTGTTGTTGTTGGGGGTTTTTTTGTTTTGTTTTTGAGACAGAGTTTCATTATGCAGTTCAGGCTGGTCTCGAACTCACTTTGTACCCCAGGCTGGCCTTGAACTCACAGTGATCCTCCTTCCTCAGCCTCCCGAGTGCTGGGGTTACAGATGTGCACCACCACGCCTGGCTAGAATACATTTTAGTTGGCAGAGTGTGATTTTGTGTACAGATCAGGGGGTCCTGCATCCCTGTATCCTTCATCCAAGTAAGCCTAAAGCTAAAAAGCTCCTCAACTAGACCTAGAAGAAGTAAATTGTCATGCCTGGAACTGGAAAGTCAGCTGCTGGTTATACATTTAGTCTTCCCATGTGTCATGGTTACTTTTTGCTCGTTGCCGAGACAAAATACCTGACGCCCAAAGTTAGGGAAGGAAAGGTTTATTCTTACAGTTTCTCGGGAGTTTCAGTCCATAAAGTGGGCTCCAAGGCAGCATGGGATGACGGGGCTACAGTTCATGGCGGCTGCAAGCTGCAAGCCGCAATCCGCGCTGGCGAGAGAGAGGGCGGAAGCCGG
>RJWM01019472.1:0-21531 GCA_004363535.1 Dasyprocta punctata | reverse complement strand
CATGAGTAGGGAAAGAGCCCCTAGGATGGGCTGGCTCCTGGTCCACAGCTGCAACAGGAAAGGAAGTAGCTAAAGGTGTGCACTCTCCTGTGGCTTAAATTTCCTTGCTGGGAGACAGGAGTAAGTCATTCATATGATACATGAAAGATATAGTATGTCAGAAGATGATAAATAATTCAGAAAAGAAAAAGGAGACGAGGAGAAGGAACCTGAGCCTGGAGAGCTTCTAAGGTCTGGTCTCAGCATTAAATCACCTTGTTGTTAATTGCTCATTTGCTGCATGATTTTTCAGTTAGTTCGGGAGCTCTGACAGAGCTGGGGCTCTGGTGTGCCCAATTCTTTGTTCAAGACCTAGCTTTTATGTAGATGCAGGCCATGTTAGTATCCTTACAAGCCTCCTTAATATGTTTTCTAAGATATGTGCAGTTAGGGACTAATTTAGATATTAGGGAAAGTCACACAAAGTTTTTATAATTTTTTTTTTTTGGTTTATACTTGCTTAGTAAAACACTTCACTGTACAACATTAATCTTGCCTCTACCTAACCCAGAGAAATTAGGGTCAGGTAGGTGCATTTAGGATTTTGGTGGACCTAGCATTTTTTTTTTTGAAAAATTATTTGATTTTATTTAAAGAGCTTTATAGAAAAAAAATGTGTTCAAATGAAGTCTGCAGATTTACTAGTAGTAACATTTGTCTTGCAAATTTGGAGAGTGAGGTCTTTATGGTGAAATGACTTGGAAATCTCTCTGCCTTTCTCCAGCCTTTCAAAGACTTCCACAAAGTGAGAGGGTTTCCCAAGGTCTGAATGGAGACCTTTATTTTTCCAACGTCCTCCCAGAAGACACCCGTGAGGACTATATCTGTTATGCCAGATTTAATCACACTCAAACCATACAACAGAAGCAACCTATTTCTCTGAAGGTGGTTTCGGGTAAGAATTAAGCTTCCTGAATCTCTCTTTGAAAAATCTTTACGCATATGTACAAAAATGTTTACTGTTAAAACACTACTGACTTTGAGGTAAATAGGTTCCTTAATCAGGAAACTACCTGTGGGCAATCACTAAAATGTTGGCATTTGTGTTAGAAAGAGGTTGCAGAACCCTCAATGCTGTGTTTTCCACTTTTTGCTGTCATTGACATTACTGGTTCCTTGACGACCCTTGGAATCAGTTGGTGTTCTGAGCATTGGTGTGTGCTGTAAGCCCTACAATGCCTTTCACTTGGCAGGCCTGCGTTGTAAGAGTAAGGTTCCCA
Organism: Dasyprocta punctata; assembly: GCA_004363535.1. Classification (NCBI taxonomy): domain Eukaryota; kingdom Metazoa; phylum Chordata; class Mammalia; order Rodentia; family Dasyproctidae; genus Dasyprocta; species Dasyprocta punctata. The sequence continues at coordinate 20,272 of RJWM01019472.1, read as the reverse complement.
TATTAGTGATTGGGGGTGGCTAGATGAATGAATGAATCAGTCATGTGCAATGTAAAGCAATGCTTTTACTTGGGAAGGATGACGCTTAGCATAGCTGTATACATTGGTTTTTGTTGCCCAGTGGTTTTTGACCCTTCTCCCCTGTTTTTGTTCCCTCTTCATAATATTCTGTCTATTTCAGTGGATGAATTGAATGACACTATAGCTGCTAATTTGAGTGACACTGAGTTTTATGGTGGTGAGTTATGGTGATTGTAACTGATATTCTCTTCTTCATTGTAGACTTTAGTTCACTAACGTCACCTCCATGGCTATTTAACCTTTTATTTCTTTATGAAATTTCTAGTTCTATGTTTAATACCACTAGTATAAATGTATGTTTCTTATGAAATTTAGCTATCAACTTTCAAGCATGTCACTAAAACATTTTCCGTGGTGTATGTATAATAATGAAACTTGTTATAACTGTTTTCGTGTAAAAAACCATCTCACATGATTTGGAAAATATCCTTCATATATGTTCAAAATTATACTTTGCATTTTTTTGTCCTGTTCATAAACTTTTCTCATAAACTAAATAAGACTTGACCAGGATGCAGTAGCCTTCTAGAATACTGACTCATCAGAGCTTTAAATGGTTTTTGTAGTGAGCCATCATACTTTCCATGTTTTCACATGTTGTCGTTCAATATAATTAGCAGTATTATTTTTCTTGATTTTGCTTGAAACCAATTCACTATCTTCAGTGGAAGTAAACTTTTGAAATACAAAACTTTTAACTTCATCCCTTTAAACTGAAAAAAAATTTTCCCTGAGGAAAAGCATGTCTTTCAAGTATAAAATCTGTCCGTGATAATTAAGAGGATCTGGGGTCCTCTTAATTATCCATAAAACAGTATTTCTGCTGTATTAAATTTTCAACCTTGAAATATGAACTTTACACTATCACCAGTGACATGATGCCTTTATATTGCCTGTTAATATACTTCTAAAAATTATGACACTCAGACTATTCCCAAAGTGATTTTAGTGAAGGCTCCCCCAATCTCTGATTCTTAAGAGAATTAATTTCTTTCAGTAATGCATTATGTGGTAAAATAGTCAGAATTTTCTTCTGAGAAATAAGAATAATTCATATATTCCCAAAATTTCCTTCAGTTTTTTGTGAGGATCAGATAATTTATTCAAAGTTGAAACTGTGAAGGGCTATAGAACATTAAAATGTGCTAACTTCTGCTTCAGGGTTTTCTGAGAGGCCTTCAGAAGATGAGGCCACATTTTAGAAAGAGCCACAGAAAAGCAGGTGGCCTGTATAAATATCCCTAAGATCTCTGACTTGGTTCATCTTTATTTTGTCATTGAGGAAACTGATCTCGTTTATTTAACTCTACCATTTTTCTTAATTTATATCTATTTACTTATTTATTTAGTGGTGCTGGAAATTGAACCCAAGGTCTTGCTTATGCTAGGCAAGCACTCTACCACTGAGCTATAGCCCTAGCCCATCATTATTCTTAATTTATGGCATACATTTTCCCAGACCTCTGTCAATAACTCTCTAGTTTTGCTTTATTTCATTTTCCATAACCCTTGCAGTTTGTAAGTCTTGCTGTATTAATTAGTGGAATTGGATATGTTGTTGCCCCCAGTGTAAAGCAAACTACCTCTTCCATAATGATAACTTACTAAAAACCCTAAAATCTTCCAGAAGATAGGTAGCAATTTTTTGCTTTGACCAGAGCACTAACATTAAAAAATATATAATTAAATGACATGCACAGACAACTTGTAAAACTCAAAGAAAATTTGTAAAAACCTAACCTCAATTTTTAAAAGATGAATGAGGACAAGAGTCCTTACTGTAAGAGCTTGTACAACACAAGTTGTTTCTATTCCGGGTTTACCCAGTGAGTAATGGCCATTTGTAAGGCAGAGAATGGTTGTATGTCACTTGACATAATCAATGTTAAATGGATTTGAACAGGAATTAGAATTTTAGGCAGCATTTTTGACAGTGATTGTGTCTATAAGTGCATATTCATGATTTTAATGCATATTGATTTCTTCTTTGCAGCTAAATCAAGTAAAGAGAGGCCACCAACATTTTTAACTCCAGAAGGCAATGCAAGTCACAAAGAGGAATTAAGAGGAAATGTGCTTTCATTAGAGTGCATTGCAGAAGGCCTGTGAGTTAATACTTTGTCCTGATGCACATCTCTTATAAAATATATAAGAGATTGTCAGAGGCATTCATGTCATAAGAAGAGTCATTGTCTTATACTAATTCCACCAACCATCATGAACAATTTTGCAATTATTTCCAAAGTAGGCTATGAATCTTGTATTACTGTTAAATTATTTTGTTAATGTAATCCTGTTCATACTGAAATAGGTAATAGTAATGTTATGATTGCTGTGTTATAATAATGGAGTATAATTTTTCCCCTTTGGTAACAATTGCCTCAAAACTAAGCAACTTAAAATAGTAGTTATTTACCATTGATCGTTTATATGGCGATCTGCGGGATGCTTGTACTGTTAACCGGTGAGGTTGAGCATGCACATGCGTCTCCTGGGCTGTGGGTTTCTGGCTCCCAGGGTCTGTTGGCTCCATGCTGGGACGTCTGAGCTGATGGCTCTGAGTTGCTAGTAGTCTTTCTGTGGCTCGTTCTCCTAACAGCAGATGCACACAGGTATCTCAGGCTCTGCTCTCACAACTAGCACACTTTGTCCCTTCCATTAATTCCTGCTAGCAAGGCACAAGGCCAGCCCTGGTTCTTTGAAATGCCTCATCTGCGTACATCTCAGAGCTGACAGGCATTGCAGGTGGACCTCCCCGCCATACAAGAGCAACTGTTAGGTTAGGACCACATTAAGGGTGAGTTCTTAGAATTCAGTCTTGTGCCTGACATTGGCAGGACCACAATTACCAACAATCTCTAATGGGATTCCAGAGGGCTGCCTCGACATTTGGTAATCTGTGCTGTCCTTAACCTAGTCATTTGGGTGATCTCACGTTGTTTGCTCAATCCTGGAGGATCTGTGCTTCAGCAGGCAGGTGGAGGCCTCTGCTGGGCACGTGAGGAAATCACAGGATACACCCTGGTTTGTTAGACAAAACTAGCAACCCCACTTTTTAAAATGTAACATTAAAATCCCCATTTTCCATCAGAATTTTTTCAAAAAACTTTTGATTTCATCATTTTGTTAGAAAGTAGTTTAATGGCCAAACTCCAACCTGTTGGGAGCAGAAGTATTCATTTTCACAATTTACTGACTCATCTTCCCACAAATGATAAGCTGAATATCTCTTTTCTGATCTAGGACCAGAAGCATTTGGGACTTCAGGTTTTTCTTTCTTTCTTTCTTTCTTTTTTTTTTTTTTTTTTTTTTTTTTTTTTTTTTTTTTTTTTTTTTTTTTTTTTTTTTTTTTTTTTTTTTTTTTTTTTTTTTTTTTTTTTTTTTTTTTTTTTTTTTTTTTTTTTTTTTTGTATTTTAGAATACTTACACAGACTTTACCAGTTGAATTTCAACACAACACTTAAAAAATTTTCAGATTGTGGAGTAATTTGGACTTCACTTTTTTTGGATTAGGCGTGCTCAGCCTGTTTTATATAAATAAAATATATAATAAAATATAGATGATATTTGGAAATTTTGCAAAGCCCCAGAAAGATTTTTTAAAACTTTGGAATGTTGTAAAACTGTAAGACTATCACTTATAAACCAACAAGTGTTAGACTCATGGAATCAAAATGTTCCTAATTCTTAACAACTGCTCAGTTGAGTAGTAGCCCTCCAAAACAATCCATGAGGTATGACCTATTATATTGTTCTTCTAGTCCTGTCCCATCTCACCTTCATTCCATGAAATGCAAATTAGTTTTTCAAAATTAATCAGATGTTCAAAATGATTCCACATCTTCTACCATTTTAAAATTCACAACGTATTTTAATTTTGGAAGCTATTTCATATATATTTTTTAACGAATTATTTATATACACACATATATGTATATATTTATTCACACATATATGTATGCTCCATTATTTCCATTTATCCAAACAAACCAAAATCATTGTTACAAACTATTAGTGAAACCTACTTACATTTCTGATGGTGAGTATTGAGATCATTAGAGGGCCTTCTTCATTCTTCCCTCATTGTTATCTTTCCAACTCACAGATCAATGCCTGACTCATAGCTTAGTGCTTAAGAAATATTTGTGTTGAATGACTTACCTTACCCTCAGGAAAACCTTCTAAAGTCATTAAATCATGTCAAGCATTCTTATTCCCATTAAGGCAACTAAGAAAACTAAGCCCAAAGAGGTCAAAGAGAAATTTAAAGACAGGGCTGAACTTGGAAGATCTAATTGCAACCCTATATTGGGGCCTTTCACCTTTTCCCATTATTTCTTGATTCAATAGAAAACACAGTTGAGTGAGAAGTAATAGAATATATTAACTCGACCTATTCTTAACACTTGTTATAGTAATTTTAAGTATCACTAGCAATTAAATTAGAGAAAGTATGCTAATCCTCTAATCACTTAATTCACATCATCAGATAGTCTGTTATAAAACAGAAAATTACTTCCATCTAATATGGAAATGTGTGTATAAGTTTGTAGGCACAGATATGCGTGTGAGCTCTTTCTCTATAAATTTTTAACTCTAGCTGATGAAAAATTATAACTCAGCATCTTTAATTAATGGTAATTTTTTCAATTGACAATACCTTCATGTAAAAATGTCCAGGAGTGTCTCACTGATCAAGCTGTTGAAGAAAATAAAATCTTTTCAATAAATAACTCAAGCAACACTGTGTTGTTGGGGTTTATGATGTGCCCTAAATTAATATGGTTCTGATTGTGTGAAAATGTTAACTTGCCATTTCAAATGTAGGTTTTGAACATTACTTATAAAAGTGTGATGTTAATTTAAGTGTATGTTTTTCATGCTCTTGATATAAAGGATTCATTATAAATTCAGATGAAATTTACCCTCAAAAGTAGTCACAGGTGAACTTTTCTTTACCACATCACTATTTATTCTATCAGGCCTACCCCACTTATTTATTGGATAAAAGAAGATGGAACACTACCTGCCAACCGGACCTTTTATAGGAACTTCCAAAAAACCTTGCAGATCATTCAAGTTTCAGAAGCAGACTCTGGAAATTACCAGTGTATAGCCAAAAATGCATTAGGAGCCATTCATCATACCATTTCTGTCACTGTTAAAGGTATATCATATCAAATGCATTCCTTTTGCTTTCATGAAAGGCTCTGAAATTCAACTTAATGTGCCTTTGATCATGTTCTTCAATAGTGGAATATGAATTTGTATCAACATTCATGGTGTCTTGAAACTTTCCTCATTGCTATTGATAATGCATCTCCACCAAGTTAAAGATTGGCTCCTTCAGATCTTTCTCACAAAGGAATTCCAGTTAGTAAAGCTTTCAGGAATAAGAAAAATTGAAAATTACCATTATAACCCCATAGTGATAACTGCTTCAGGAAAGAAACACTAATAAGAGTTAGGATTAGTTGTTGAAACTTTTAAAAGAAACAGGCTATTTGCATAGCTTCAAAGTGTCCCCCTCCAAAAAATCACTGGGGTAGTTTTAACATATGTCTACTAATTCTTTCATATTCTTTCCTCAGAGAAATGGAGTTGACTTCTTTTCCTCTTGAATGTGGGCTGCACTTAGTGACCCACTGCTGACTAACAGATTGCACAGTGCAGGAGAATAGTAGGTCTGCAGTGGAGACAATTGGCAGGCACCAAATAAGAGGTCAGGTTGATCCTGTGTCCTCCTTGAGGTGGTGCAGTCAGAAGGTGCAACACCACCTGCATCCAAATCCCAATACCTCAGGCTAACCATGCGATAACATCAGGCAAACTCTGGGTGAAAGATATTCTACCAAAATAACAAATTCATGTTCTTCCAAAATGTCAAGATCATGAAAGACAAGGAAACAGCAAGAAACTGCCTCCTCAGAAGATATTAAGGAGACAGGACAAGTCAATGCAATACGGTGTCTGGGACAGGATCTTGGGACAAATATAAGATTTTGGTGGAAATACTAGGCAAATCCTAATAGAACCTGTAGTTTTGTTAATAGTGTTATACCAATGTCAATTTCTTGTTTGACAACTACAACTGGTTATATAAGATGTTGACATTAGAAGAACCTGAGTGAAGGAAGTATGGGAATTCTCTGTACTACCTTTGCAACCTTTCAAAAATAGCAAGTTTTTTAAATTACTTCCTAATTTTATAATTATATGCATTTTACAGGCCTTTGATTTTAAATTTATGAGTCTTTTAATATTCTTTTGAATACCCAAAGTGTTCTTGGAAGCATTGCTTATAAATCTATTCACTCTAAAAGAAAAATGAGACTGTATCTTTTATAAAATGTGTATATTTATTTTTAAAATAGTTCAATATATTCTTTATTGTAATACTATCTGAGTCAGATTTTTGCTGTTTTTATTCCTTCAATAAAGCGGCTCCATACTGGATCATGGCACCCCGAAACCTTGTGTTGTCCCCAGGGGAAGATGGAACCCTGATCTGCAGAGCTAATGGCAAACCCAAACCCAGAATTAGCTGGTTAACCAATGGAGTTCCAGTAGAAAGTAAGTTGCCTCACTTGGCTCTAGTTGTAAAATATTCTCAAAGCATATCTACTACCTCTCCACAGTGGACAAGTGGTGATAACATAGTTCCAGTTAAGTAACGAAACCATATGTAAGTTAAACAGGTGCACTAGATTACCTTTAAAGTTTTGTTTTATTGCCTTTAAATATTTGCTATGACTTTAAATAGTTTGTGCTGTTAAAATAATGGTGTATGTATTGATCATGACTTGACAGTATTTCTTCTTTTTTTTATTTTAAAGGTAGTAAAATACAACAAAACATAATAGAACAAAGTCAATCAAAACAAAGCAGTGGAACTGGTACAGAACTTTTAAGAAAGATACTATGAAAACAATAGCTACTATAATATATCTTGTTATTTTCAGAATAGTTGACCATTCCATCAGGTATAGTAAAATCAAACCAAAAACAAAACACAGTAAAAGCAGGATATGAAATGACGCAAAAAAAGATTAATCAGAATAAAGCAAAACAATGAGAACAATATTGGACCTCAAAGACAAAACAGAGGAAAATCCCCCATATTTGCTACATTGCATACTGTCATCTTCCCAAGAGATGCTCAGACTGCTGGCCCTGGGCCTGCAAAATAAACCAAACAATACAAGCATTCAGTTGCTTTATGTACCTTAGTTGCTATCAAATTATCCAGTCCTCCAGACCAGCAGGTTGCTTACTGGGGGCGGGGGTGGGGAATGTCCTTGATTCTTAGCCCGCGTGCTGGTAGACATACAGGAGGCACATCTTTCTCTCCCTGGAGTCCCTGCCGGTTGTGCAGTCACCAGGAAGGCAGGCTAGTTTTCTTCTGGTCGGAGCCTCTCTGACCCTGCAGTGTGGGTTCTCAGAAGGTCCATCTTTGTCTTCCTGGAGTCCGCACCAGTTGCGCCCTTGACAGTATTTCTCATTTTTTACCTGGATCTTGGGAAGAATGATGGGGTCAGAAATAAACACCACCAAACCTTCAGATTATCTTCTTTGTTCACACCAACTGATTTGTGGAAATTTCATAGGAATCAGGCAAGATGGGCAAGGGGACTAGGCATAGAGCTAGTGGATATAAGAAAAATTGGAAACACAGCTGCCTAATTTGGAGTTTTCAGTCCTCAGAATAACCTGGCTGTTTCCAATTTCTCCAGTCTTCACAGGTCACCATCATGTTTAACACCTCAGAACAGCTTCACCCTGACCCTGTTCAGAATATTCAGTCTTCTCCCAGTTTTTCCTCCCCAAGTATTGGCTGAGATTATTCTTGAGCAAAACTTAACATCTCCTGTTTGCCACTAAGCCATTGTCCCTGTTGGCTGCTCCACTTGCAGCTCCTTCTTGTTAGCCAGCTTCTTCAGCCTGTTACTATGCTGCCTGCAGTGGCCCTCCAAAGTGTGACCATAGGCCTTTCCATTACTCTTCAGAAACCCAGCAAAGACCAGTTTTATAAAACTTATTAAGAGGCTTGAAGATATTAGAATCAAACTATAGCAAAATAAAAAAGGAACATCAAATGAATTGCACATCACTGCCCTTGGAATTCCAAGCCATGCCCATGAACAGAGAACCCACTTGCTGTTCTTTTCCTCCTTTCCTCCAGCCACCCACCACCATCTGTTCCCACTAGGAGAATCTTTGAACATTTTTTCCTTATTGAAATTCAGACCTCCTCTCAGGCTCATAGAGGGGGAGAAAATCAGTTCCTGCTTCAAATCAAGCCTCAGATTCACAGTCAATATCAGGATCATCTGCAAAAATATCCTTTACTTACACTAAGAACAACCTTCATACTTATGATGAAAAGCAGGTTGATTCCTGACGGTCTCTATATCAGCATCAACTATCAGTTTTGCTTCTTAATAACCAAAAGAACAACCTTCATACTTATGATGGAAAGCAGGTTGACTCCTGATGGTCTCTATATCAGAATCAACTATCAGTTTTGCTTCTTAATAACCAAAAGATCCATTGAACTAGCTTCCCTGAAACTGACTCTTCTCCCTAAGATGGATCAGAAAATGGTCAGATTTAATATGCCACAAGCCCCTGTTGCTCATCATCAAGGTGTGACAGCTGCAGGTTTCCACTGAGCTGCAGGTTTCCACCCTGTTTCATGATTATTTACTAGAACATTTATTAGGGGTTACCTTGTGTCACAAAGTGCAGTAGTTGTCAAACACTTTGAAACAGCCAGTTTGTGTTTATTACTAGATCAGATGTGTTCAGGAATTCTAAAGAGGCCAGTACATGGGGCTTATGTATTTCCATTCACTATTTTAACCATGATCTGGATAAGGAAAAGCTACAGAGAGCATTTTGTAGTTGTTACCAGGAAGCTTCTGCCATTCTCAGGGGATTATGAGTGAAAATTGATATTTTAAAAAAAGTACTGGAAAGCTCAGAACTGAAAGGTTTATGGTACAGTATGTGATTTTCTTAGAAATGCATACAGAATAGCTATAAGTGATGTGGGAGTGTGCTCAGCACTTTTGCACCATGGTTGTTTGTTTGCTTGTTTGTTTGTTTTTTCATTTCAGAGCTTCTTTATGATTTGTAGAAGGTTAAATGTGCTTCTAAGATCTCGGCTCAGCAAAACAGACAAGTAGGAGGGTATTCCCATCTAGCCACTCGGCAGGGAAAGCGGGGGAGTTGGGGGATGTGGAAGGAATAAATCCTTGCACTTGGCAGCCAAAAAACAGTTCTAAGCAGGGAAAATTGAGACTTAGGTGCAAAATTAAATAATGTCTGATCTTTCCTCTGAATTTGTTTGTCAAACTTTCCAAATTGCCTGTCTTAATCTGTTCTTACTGCTATAACAAAGTACATTTGACTGGGTAATTTATATGCCACAGAAATTTATTGTTTATAACCAGGATAGGAATTCTAGAATGAAGATGCCCGTAGAATTAGTGTCTAGTGACAGCTCATAAGCTCTGCCTCTTCTGTGTGCTCACATCATTCATGCAAGGAGCAAACAGGCTCCCACAAACCTTTGATTAGTACACCAGTCTCATTCATGATAATGAACCCCCATGATCTAATCACTCCTCAAAGGCTCCTTCCACTTAATACTGTCACACTGGGAGTTAGGTTTCAACACTTAGCCTATAGCATCAGTGTAGCCTGTTAGGGAACTTTGTACTCTAGTTGTATTAAGAGCTTTGAAAGTGCCCTGTAGACACTCCTGTCTTTTAAATAAAAGTTTGCAGGGGAAAGATCAACTGCAAGAGGCCTTCTTAGAGCGAAGAGGACAATGGTCCCAAGGAGATAAATCAGACCCTTCTACTGGAATCCCACTCACCCAGCTAGGTCCCAAATCACCCAGCTATGTCCAGAAAAGGAATCTCTCAAGTCAGATTCCAAAGCAGTTCATTTCTTCCATCTCAAAAATGTTTTTTAAGTCTCCTTGGGACAGAACAAAAGAGGCTGGGTGGATATAATGGGTACTGTCCAGCTCCTGCAGGCCCAGGTAACCTCTGTGTACCTAACAGCAGTCACTCTGGAAGTGTGCAGAGAGGTGACGGCTGGTGAGGACCCTGCCCATTCCCTGCATGATGACATGAAAGGCACGGTCGTTCCCTGCCCCTGCTCTCTGCAGATGCTTCTTGTATGCCTCCTGCTGAGCGCCCTCTCAGGAGGATACCAAGTCTTGCTACCTAAGTCCCAGGTGGACATGAACATGCCCCACTGTGTGGTGACCTCCCTAATCCAAATAAGGAGTAAATGAAGAAGAAAACTGTCAGAAACATCATTAGAGGTTTGGGGAGTCTTCTTATGCTTTCCCCTTTCCACCCTGCTTAGTAGTTGCCCTGTGAATTTAGAGACCCTCATAAACAGAATTGCCTCTGAGTTTTGGGGACCATTCTGGAAATGGGAAAGTACTTGTTTTTCATTTGCAGTTTGCTGTGTTGGGCACCCCACAGATGCATCTAGCACTTCCAGGGCATGGTGGGGAGGGTGGAGAAAGATGTGAAGAAGCAAAGGTAGGACCAAGAGCAAAATCAGCCACAGGGGCACTGAATGAGCTTGGTAAGGATCACTAACCTTCGCTGGGGGCTACTAGCAATGGCCCCAGAAGCTGCTGGGGCACACGCTGATTTTCTGGCAGCACCTTCTGCCCAAGAGACTGCAGAAACCATGGGTGGGCCAGCTGCTGGGGGGAGGAGCCAAGGAACAGCTGTGCCTCTGCAGTACCACCCTGCCGGGAGCCATGCTGCATCCTTGCCAGGTGCCTGAGGTTCAACTCCTGAGCCACACAGAAGAGACAGTCAGGGGCCCATACTGCCAGACACACAGCCTCCCACTCCTGATTTGTGGGCATCTGCCAAGAACACCAACCCTTTCCTCTTCCTCCGCAGGTTCTGGCTGCTGAGTGCATACAAATACTGTCCACAGAGAACCAGGATCAGGTCGGGGGTGGGGTGGGATGTAAGACTTGGATTTCGCTAGCAAAGTGTGATGCTATTGATTTCTGACTGTGTGTCAGACTTGGAGCCTCCTGTTCTACAAAATTGGAAGGATTAATTCCAAAAGCACTTGGGTTCATACATCAGTGGCTTCTAAAGCTGCTCAGCCTCTCCCTCCAAAGACTTGTGGATTTACTTAAAATTTCTTTTGAAAGTAACAGGTTGTGTTAAATATGAAATTTACCCAAAACCATCCAGAATAGTTTTTAAACAATGTACAGAAGTCAGAAATAACACAGCTATAAGAGCTGATGCTAAAGGAAGAACTTAGTTTTACTGTATGACTTGTATTATCCTAGAGGGTATGAAGGCAGACCCAGAAAGAAAAAGAACATGCAAAAGAGGCAAAGTATTTCCTAATTCTCTCCAGGAAGTCTCCCTGCTGGACTTTGGAATCACTTTTAGTTGCATGCTTGTAAGTTCCTCCTTCAGCTTTCTGTCTTTCCGCTGGAGAGCCCATACCATCATAGTGGTGGTCCACAAAACCAACGCTGTGGTCAGCCTGATCACTATCCAGGAGGTAGCAGGAAAGGCTGATACTTGTAAACCTTTAATGGTCCACCATGTGAGTTGTGTTGGATCTCCACTCTCCTGCAAAAGATCTCACTATTTTTATATTAAAGGACCCTATTCCTCTCAGATATGAGGAGGAAAAGAAACAAAGAACATGAGAAGGGGCAGATCTCTTGTCACAGTTACACATTTTGCTCACCCTGAAGGGAGAGATTGAAAATTAGTCACACATGGTAAGCAGCCAAGGGAATGGAAGCCTAGTATAGGATATTCCCAAGATTCTTTTGCTCCTTCTTCCTTCTTCCTTTTCTCAAAGGTAAGGGGCTCAGTTGGCATCCTCTTTTAAGTGATGTAACATAGTAAAGAGAAAGAGAAAGATTCAAGTCTTCACCCCAAGATTGGTTCTAAATTGGTTCTACATTGTGCCTAAATGTTGATATTCTAGGAAATACTTGTAAAGTTGAGCAACTCAGAAAACCTGAGCATCAATCTCAAACAATTGAGTGCTCCTGTCTATAGTTGCTCATACCCAAAATGTGTTTACTGTGATGCCTTCGTTCACAAACTTAATCCATTCCAAAATTCTAGAAAAGATGGCCACATTCATGTTCATGCAGGAAAGATGGCTGCAGTCATGTTTGTCACCTAATGCAGAATTCACAAACAAAAACAAAATTTTGCCCAATGTTTCTGTTGGTGAACCAAATTGTTTTCAAACACAAGTATTCATGAACTGAGGTCCCACTGTAATGATTTACTATCTGGTAAAACTACCTGATAAAGTTCTTTGTAGAATAAAATTATACAACAGAATGTAAAGAAACATTCTAAAGATTGATAGTACTTGTAAGGTGGTATTATTCTTATTATTCTCATTAAGTGTTGGAAATATTTATAATTTTAGCCCGCCATGTCAGGAAAGTTAGATTAAAAGCAAGTGTTTCTGAAAGCTGTCTCCCCTTTGCTGGACCTTGCCTTTGGGGCTTATAGTTGTATATGGAGAGTCTATTCTCTTAAATTTCTTTTTCCAGTGTTCATTTACAGCAAACAAAATTGGTCATTCCCAGAATTAATTATTATTCCCTTAGATGATTTGGGTTTGCAAGCTGGTGAGTTACTCCCATCCAGTAGCCAGATGACAGTGTCCAAAAGCTTCAAATGTCTCTGCGTGGTGATTTTATTCTGTTTCCAGCTACCTGCTGAGATTCCATGTGTCACTGCGCGAGTTCCTGGGTGTGTTTGCATCTCTTTAATAAGTGCTTTAGGAAAATGTAGTTCAGACCCCCATGGAGAGAGATCTACTCATTTCTCATACCTAGTGTACAAGTTTGTTTTATTCCTAAGTATCTTGCCAAAAATAAATATTTGAAGACTGCTCCATGTAGCATAAATAAGGCAGATACAGTCTGATGTCTTTCAAGGAAAGAATATTTTCCAAAGAGTTGGTAACAAAGAAAAATGTAACTCTGAGCTACAGAAATGCTATATATCTGTGGCTGAGAAATCTCCGCTTAAGGAAAATTACCCTCTAGCTTTGTCAGTTGAGCTATATCTCAGTGATCATGGTAGTATAACTTTTATTATTATTGTTAAAGTATATTTACATTGCTGTGCAATATGTCTCTATTATCATCTTGCGAAAACTAGAACCCTATGCCTATTAAATATCACATAATGGATCTGATTTTTAAGAGTTCATATAATCAGGGAATGTGCAGAGCTTTTTCCCACAGTCTGTTTCCCATCCAGAGAGTTTTGGCTCAGAGCTCTGCCTGTGCCTCATTACATCTGTAATGCCCAGCACTGTACTCTGCTTGGCGTCTTCACAGAGGTGTGCTTAGGGTGGTTGGTACCAAAGTCCACTGCAGATTCCCAACACAAGTGCCCAAATTCTGGGTCTACAAGTTCAAAAAATAATGCACAGAGAGTCTCCAGAAATGCTGCCTTATTGGGGCAGTGGATGGGCATCTCTGAGAGTGTGCAAGTCAGACAGGCCCTGGAAATACAAGGCTTGGGATCCAGGGTGAGGAAGCTGTACCATCCTAACACCCTGCATTCTCAGTTAATCCCATTCTCAGTAAGAAAGTAAATCACTTTCTCACCACTAGGAAAAAATACCTGACACCCACAGCATAAAGGAGAAAAGGTTTATTTTGGCTCACAGTTTGTAGAGGTTTCAGTCCAGAGTCTGCTGACTCCTAAGCAGGGCAGCATGGCTGAAGGACATCGCAGAAGAAAAGCTGCTAACCTCAAGGTGACAAGGAAGCAGAGCATGAAAAGAGGAGCTAGAGAGGAGATGCAGCCTTCCATGCCACACCGCACTGACCCCCCTCTTCCAGTCAGCCCCACACCAAGTCAGGTGTGGTACCCACATAAACTAACCACCTTCTACAAGCCCGTCTCTGAACACATGAGACTTTGGTAGGATGTTCAGAAAGAAACCATAACATAGGTTCATGGCTGCCTGCTACACCCATAGGCCAGTGTGACACTTCAACCCTCAGCAGTCTTTTTCAGTAAATCTATAGCCAGTTGAAGAAATTATTGCTCCTAGATAAGATGTTCTTACAACTATTTTTGTAAGAACATCTTATCTTGCCTGCTCAGGAATGAAGGCATTAATCAGTCCATGAGGAGTAGCTTAGAAGTTTTAAGAATGCTTGGAAACTAACTAAAACTTTGTTCTAAGCCTTAATTTATCATGCATTAATTTTTTTGTTCTATTAGCATATGCTTGCCACACAGAAAAATGATGTTCATGTTGGAAAATTGGTACCTATAATGTAATATATCTTGATCATTTTCAGTTCCTTTGCCCTCCTTTCTGTCAGCTCCCTCTGACCCTTTTTTCCATCTCCAACAGTCTATCTTTTTAGAACATTCTTATCTGAAACATCTAAAAGATTTTTAGGCTGTAAATGTGATGGAATATGTGGTAGGCAGAATAAGGCCCGCCCCAAAGATGTCCACATCCTCATCACTGAAGCTTGTGAATATTTTACCTTAAATGGCAAAAGGAACCCTGCATTTATTGATTAAGGGTAAGGGTCTTGGGATGGTCTTCAGTTATCTGGTTTGGGCCCAGTTTAATCACACAAGCCCTCAGAAGCCAAAAGCCTTTCCTGACTGTGGTGAGAAAGGAATGTGACTACAGAAGAATAATCAGAGGGATACAACACAGAGGACTTTGAAGATGGAGAAGAGACCATGAGTTGTGGAATATGGAGCTCCAGGAGGTGGAAGAGGCTAGGAAATTATTTGACCCCCTAGGACCTCCAGAAAGGAACACAGCCCTGCCCTACCTTGATTTTGGTTCGGGAGGACCCATGTCAGACTTCCAACCTACGGAACGAAATACTGTAGTAGTAAATCTGTGTTGTTTTAAACCACTTTGTGGTCATTTGACCCAGCAATAGTAGAAAACTATTACAGAATGAGTGAGCACAATTCTTTCAGTGTGTATAATAAAGCAAAGATGAATAACTGTCATTTGCTTTATTTTTATTGAAGTGAGTTAATAAGTCATAAATGAAGCAAGTATTTTTTATTTCAAAGTGCTAAAATTCTGAATGTAGGGATAAGTACATTTTAGATGAACATCTTTTTCCCATCATCTAAGAAAAAGAAACGGTGTTTAGAATAGAAGTAAAGCCCTCTTAACTGGCTCAAGTTGCCAAATGAAGTTTCAGAGAAAGAAGTGCTCTTATTTAGTTTTGGTTTTGATCAGCGTGCTGAGACCGTGTACTTTTAGAGCAGTGTAAGGTCACAGCCTAGGACTTAACACGCACAAAACAAGAATTCATCTCTAATAGCACAGCAGTTCCAAATTGTTGGGCATGACTTGGAGTAAATCCTCACATATTATGTTACCCAGCCAGTTCTATTCCACTTCAGCAAGGATAAATCCTGGTCTTAACATGTTTTAAGTAGTTGAGGGATTTAGCCGAAAACGCTGTCTTTAAGAGAAATTTTACACAGTTGATTTCTACTTCAGCTTCAGGAATTTCCAAAGCAAGAAAGTAATTATTTTTATTTTTGATTGCCAATCTATACGTGTGTATGCATCTGTTTATTTGTTCGTGAAGATGCATGTAAAAGGGACTGGATAAGCTGGTGTGTCCTTACTTTTTGTGTGTGTTTTTTTTTTTTTTTTACTAACTGTTGTTTGTCTCCTTTTGATAATTAACTGGCCTGCTAAATAATCAGTCTTTCAGTAAACAAGACAATATTTTTCTGAATTTTTGCAATTTTCACCTCACCTTGTCTTTTCTGCATCTCTCAAAATAATACTCAATTTTACAGAATCAATCCACTCACAACCCAGTGAATATTGGGCATAGATGTGTGCTGATATGTGATAGCTAAATTCTGATGAGAAAATAATGGTGGTGTCTGCCTGGATTCTAGTCATCTTCTTTCTTGTTACATGTGTCTAGATCAGTTTGTATTTATGTCCTACTTATACAATGTAGACCTCAAGATTTACCAGTCTAATATACATCTATTAAGCAGAGAGAAACAAATAATTACTTTCTATTTTTACACCCAAACAGTTGCTCCTGACGACCCCAGCAGAAGAATAGATGGTGACACCATAATTTTTTCAAATGTTCAAGAAAGATCGAGTGCAGTTTATCAATGCAATGCCTCTAATGAGTATGGATATTTACTGGCAAATGCATTTGTCAACGTGCTTGGTAAGCTCTCCCTTTATTAAAAAGACATGGGAAATTAAATTAATGACTGCTGTTGTTTTCTACTCATTCAGCAAAAATATAAGGAATATATGAAGGTGGGTAATGTACAAACTTTGCCCTAAGAATATTACAATCTGGTCTTAGTGTTCTTTTGTAACAGGTTTTTACAATGAAACATTCTTTATTGCAGGAATCATCAGCCAGGCTCTTCCATCCACAGATGGAACCCCTCAAAAGGACAATAACATTTGTCTGCTATTAGCAACTGAATTTTATTCCTCTTCCATCCTTAGAAATTGATTAAGTTCAATAATAATTTTATGATTCTGATTTTTAAAAAAACCACTAATCATAATGTGGGTCTTTTATCCAACTTGGAGGTATACATTTACTGAATTTATACAAATATGTTGAGAAAACTTATGATATAACATAGGTCTCAAGCATATTCTGAAATGGTTGGCTTATGTGAACACTCTATTTCTATTATTAGGAAAAACTACCAAAAAACACATATATTAAAATCTATGCAAGAATTGTATTCAATTATACTTCAATTCTTTAATATTTGTATATGCCTTTTTCAAACAAATTTAACACCAGGAAGCCAACCATATTTAGTATTTTTCCTTCATGCTTGAAATGAAAGTCTTTAATCACATGAGTAGCTAACCTGTTAAAATACTGGTGGATGTTGAGGAGGCAGTTTTGACTTCTGGTTTCATTTTTCAGTCTCTACTTCCATGAGTTGTTCTTGTTTAGGTTCCACATATATAAGTGAGATCATGCAATATTTGTCTTTCTGGGTCTGGCTTGTTTCATTCAACATAATGTCCTTCCAGGTTTGTCCATGTTGTCATAAACAACAGGATTTTCTTCTTTTTAAAGCTGAAAGATTATCTTTCATCTTCTTTTATAGTAGCCATTCTAACAGGTGTCAACTGATAGGTTATTGTGGTTAAAGTTTGCATTTTTCTGATGATTAATGATACTGAGTTTTTATTTTTTTCATATACCTATTGGTCATTTGTATGTCTTCTTTTGAAAAATGATTATTTAAGTCCTTTGTCTGTTTTTAAAATCAAGTTGTTTCCTAGTACTATTTATTGAGCTGTTTGAGTTCCTTACGTATTTTGGATTATTAATCCCGTATCAGATGGATGGTGTGTAAATATTTTCTCACATTCCATAGGCTTTTTGATCCATTGTTTCTTAGCTGTAGGAAACTTTTTAGTTACCTCTGATTTTCAGTTACCAAACTTGCTACTCTACTGCTTTCTGCCAATTCATGTGTTCCCCACCATCGCCACCCACTGGGGTAATGATGGCCCAGTCATTTGACAAAAATATATTTGACCATTATTTTTGTGTCAGACATTGTTCTATAGTTAAAATGATTAAAAGTCACATTCCTGAGTCTTGTAAAGGACTCACAGTATTGAAGGAGATACAGATAAGTAAATCAATCATTAAACAGTGCCTGAATAGAATATTGAACTTGAGGTGATGGAGAGAAACTGTGTTTTCTCTACCTTGAGTAATTGGTAAGTCATACCTGATAGGAAACTTAAGAGAAGACACATGTTGGTTGTACTTTACTGTAACTTAATGACCTTAAGATGAAACACAGTGAATGCACTGTAAACCTAAAATGTGTCCTAATACTTACTGTACCTTTTTAAATTTTTTTTAGCTGAGCTCCCACGAATCCTCACACCTGCAAACACACTCTACCAGGTCATTGCAAACAGGCCTGCTTTTCTAGATTGTGCTTTCTTTGGGTCTCCTCTGCCTACCATTGAGTGGTAAGTAATAACCTCATATGTTTTTTAATGCTTATATTTGCTAAACCCTTTACATTTCTAAATATATTGGGTTTTAGTCAGAGAACAAACAGGAGAAATGAAGTGCATAACTGTCATGCTGTCAGTTACTGAATTCACTCATTTACAAAGCTATATGTAAATGAATTTTTTTTTTTTTTACTTTAAGTCTGCTATATTTTATAATGTCATAGACATCACCAGGGCCTGTGTAACTAGTAGCTGGAGGGACTAGTTGTTGAAAGACTTTCCTTGATAATAAAATATCCTGAGGAAAAAGGAAGAAGTTCTGAAAGCTCAGACACAAAATTAGCTTCCATGAACGTTTCCCTTTAATACTTCTCCCCTAGACCTTCCAGACTTAGGCCCAGCCAAGCTTTCTGGTGTCCTTTTACTGCCCTCTTCAGACCACTCCCTTTTACACACGACTCCTGGTACCAGTCCTCCTCCTGCGGGCCTGCTCTAAAGAGCAGGGAGAGAGAGACCCAGCGAGGATAGGCAGCCTATGGAGATGGGCGAGTGAAAGACAGTTGGCCTGCGAGGTTCCCGATGGGTTTCAACTGTTTCAGTAAGAATGAACACAGGTTTAAGATAAAGGAAAAGTCTCCCCTGTCCCTGACCTTAACCACCAAGAAAAGTAACAGGAAAGCTTCTACACATTTCCTACTTACAGTGACAAGATTAATACTTGGATAATATGTTGACTTTGTCTTATCCCTTATCATCTGTCTTTTCTTCTCCCCTCTGATGTACATGCTTTTTTCCCTTCTCTGAATACTTTCCTAGTCATGCTTTCAAAGTAGAATCCATATAGCATTGAAATAAAAATTCTTTAAAATTGCAGTCTGTAGGTAGAATTACAAATACACCACAGTTGGACATAAAATGTAAAAAAAAGTCTTTATTCTGCCTATTTTGTCACTATTTAAGATAAAATAGTTAATAATGTGTTTACTAAATATAGATCTCATAAAATTACAACTTTTATGTTATTTATTATGAGCCTAATTCTACAAATACCATTTATTATTGACTTCTCCGGTTTTATGTCTTGTCATTCATTTACCTTCTAACATACAAGTCTGTAGTGTGCTTTTACAAATTCCAGGTGTCTTTGTACTTATCACTTTAATGTAGACCATAGTTGTGTTGACCTTGGATGTGACATTTTATGTGACTTCAAATTATGATGTGTCTTATTCTCATCATGTTGGGTAATAAAGGTTTAAAGGAGCTAAAGGAAGTGCTCTTCATGAAGACATTTATGTTATACACGAAAATGGAACTTTAGAAATTCCTGTGGCCCAAAAGGACAATACAGGAACCTACACATGTGTGGCCAGGAATAAATTAGGGGTGGCAAAGAATGAAGTTCACTTAGAAGTCAAAGGTAATAAATTTTTTTCAAGCATTATGTGACTTCAAGCACATTCTCCAGATTTACCAATGCATAGTAATAACTTTGAACTTCAGATCCAACGAGGATCATTAAACAGCCGGAATATGCAGTTGTACAGAGAGGAAGCACAGTGTCCTTTGAGTGCAAAGTGAAACACGATCACACTCTCGCCGCCACTGTCACATGGCTGAAGGACAATGGTGAGCTGCCCAATGATGACAGGTATTTGAAGATGATTTCTTTCTTTTGTCTTCTTTCTTTCTGAAAACCATTCTTGCACTAAAGGTTGATTGTGTAGTGACTTAGGGTGATGTTTTAGTTTCTGAATTCTGTCATCGGTAACATGAAAAGGTACACTTTCTTCCTACTGTACAATATTAGGACCTAAGAGGTTATTGAGTGACTGAAATAAGACCCTAAGAATGCTTGTCTTTTTTTGTGTGTTGTTCTATGTAATTTGGGAAGAGGAAAAACCCTTCAGGCTTTGGACAGCATCCATTGTTTGGCACCTTGAACAGTAAAATCTCAACAGATGTTTTTATTCCCATTCTACAAATAAGCAGAAATGTGATCTCTTTACTTATCAGAGTGTGCCTGAATCCTTGCCAGTATTTTAAAAGACACTCGTTTTTATTTGGATAGTAAGTTTTCTTTTAATTTTACCCAATACCATTGAAAGGGGAAGGAAAAGCAAAATTAAAGCATTTTTTT
>RJWM01019471.1:0-39013 GCA_004363535.1 Dasyprocta punctata | reverse complement strand
CCACCACGCCCGGCATATGTGTATACTTTCTACGCTTAGGAAACAAAGAAGCATGACCAACCTCGCCACTTCCATTCTATATTCTTCCTAGCAGAATTACATAGACAATGAGGCAAAAAGAAGAAATAAATATCACTGAGAGATAAGAAATCTCACAAAATTGGTTTTTTATTTGTAGACACAATATTTTTCTATTGAACTGTTAGGGTTTTTTTTTTTTTTTTTTTAGGTTCCAGGGATCAAACTTGTGACCTCACGCATGCCAGGCAGGCATTTATGCCCATGAGCTAAATCCTCAGCCCCAATATTCTTCTACTGAGAACATCTGTAGAAATCCACAAGTTAGCTATTAGAACTAATAAATGATTTCAACAGAGTTGGAGGAAATAAATATACAGAAATGATAAAAAGTGAAGTGAAAAACCATTTGCAACAGTGAAAATCAATAAGAAACACTACTCGCAAATCTGGAAAAAGACAAAAGATTAGTACTATGAAAAGTACATTTAGTGCTGAGAAAAGTAAAAGAAGGTCTGAATATATGTAGAAGTATACCATGCTCTGAGTGAGAAAACAGAACTTTATATCGTGTCTCCAATAATAGATCTGTATGTTAAAGCTTCACAATTAAATTTCAAGTGAATGTTCAGTAGAAGTTACCAAAATGATTTGAAAACTTATGCAAAAATGTTAAAGGACCTATACTGGTCAAAGCAACAATGAAAAAGAACTAAAGAGATGTAAAGCTAACAGTACCTGATATCAGCCAAGTAATAAACAGATAATAGCTATTCATATAAATAAAGATAAATACACCATGAAATTGAATGCAAAGTTTATTGAAATATAAATATATTTGACCACCAATTTTGACAAAGGCTCAAAGGCATTTAAATAAAGAAAGGATAATCTGTTAACAAAATTGAGTTCCAATACTTACACACACACACACACACACACACACACACACAAACACAAGAAAACACACATGCAACAACTTTGATTTTACATAACCCTCTTGTCTCAGTTATTTTTTTCTTGTTACTGAGACAAAATACCTGACTCCCAAAATTAGGGAAGGAAAGGTTTCTTTCTTACAGTTCTTGGGGGTTTCATTCCATACTCAGTTGACTCCCAGGCAGCATGGCATGGTGGGGCAGCCATGCATGGGGGCTGCAAAACAGCAAGGTGAACCAGTGAGAGAGAGGGAGACACGCCTTCCTCTCACTCTTACACTGTATGTCAGCTCCACCCCTGGGTGGGTGCAGCCCTCACACCACCAATCCCAGTGCTAGACAACAAACCAATCACAATGACCAGACTCAGCCCCATCCATGATTACATGAGGCTTTGGCAGGGGACACAGGACCTTACCCACAACATTCCACCCCTGGCCCCCAAAGGACTCATGCACATCCTTTATATAAAAGATATTTAGTCTATTTCCAAGAGTTACCACAGTCCTAACAGTTGCAGCACTGCTGAAAAGTCCAAGTCCCCAATCCCCTCTGAGATCTAAGGTAAACTTAACTGTAACCCCCTGTACAAATGAAAATGTGATTAAACACTTTCAACATATAAAGACACAAGATAAACATTACCTTTCCAAAAGTTACAAACAGGGGAATACAAAGCATTGGAACCAAAGCAAGTCCAAAATCCAGCAGGGCAAACATGAAGTCCTGGAGTTCTACACCCAGCATCTGAGGCAATCTGGTTGTAAGCTCCAAAAGTCTTGAGTGACTCCACCCCTGCAGCACTTCCAGGGGTTTTAACTTCCATAGCTTCTCACTTAAGCCCACTCTGCTCTGTTTTTGTAGCTTTCCTTGGATGATTCACTTTCCTGGCTTTTCCAAACTTCTGGGTTTCCATGGTACCTTTGGCTTGACCCTTACATCTTTACCTATTGCCCTCTGCAGTCAGGACGGAAGCTGCACATTTTCCTTGCATTTAAACCCAGTGTCACATGGATGCCACCAAGGTCTGCTGCCAGCTAGAGCAGTAGGTAGGCTTTCCTCTGTCTTGGATATAAGGGTCAAGCACCTGGATTGCTGAGCTCTCTGAACCGGATTGTGAGGAGAAGCTTCTCTATGCCACTGTCATTCTGGAATCTTTTGTGGCTGCCACCATTTTTGGAACCTCCTGTGGCCTCCATTACCACTCTGGAACATGGCACTCTGTGGCATTTTCCTCTGAGCAAACGCTATCACTTTTGCCAGCTTGAGGTTGCAAAAGGTGGAGGCCTGCGGTTACCCAGGATGGCTCCAGGTCATCTTTTTTATTTCTTTGTTTCTTCTCAGCAATTGAGGTCTCAACTCTATCTTTACAGTCCATGGTTTCCTAGCCAAACTCACAACATTTTAAATCACCATACTGGGCACTTTGCTCTTAATTTGCAACATAAATCTGGCTAAAAGTCCCCAACAATAGCCACACCACCACCTGAACATTGGGCTGCCTTGAAATTTCTTTTAATCAGATTAATTTCTTTTAGTCAGATTAATCAGTCCTCTGTCCTTAATCTCAGTCTTAGGCAAAGTCTCTGGGCACTGGAAGAATGCAGACAAACTTTCTGTAAAGCCATAATACACATCATGTGGAGTCTAACAACCAATACAGTCCTTCCCAGCAGAAACCTCCCGAGCTTGGTCTTTACTGGCAGGCTTTTTATCAGCCTTCTGGTCTCTTGGGCTCTGACTAGAATCTCTCCTAAAGAACAGCCTAAGGTGTTCCAGCTCTATGTATTCAGGCAACATCTCCGAACCTTTCCCAACTCTTCCCAGAAGCCATTACAAAGGCTCTTGAATCACATGGCCAGGTTTAGTCACAGCAATGACCCCAGTCCTGGTACCAAAATCTGTCTTAGTTACTTTTTTGTCTTTGCTGAGACAAAATACCTGATGCACAAAGGAAAGGTTTATTTCTTATAGTTC
This sequence comes from Dasyprocta punctata, assembly GCA_004363535.1. Classification (NCBI taxonomy): domain Eukaryota; kingdom Metazoa; phylum Chordata; class Mammalia; order Rodentia; family Dasyproctidae; genus Dasyprocta; species Dasyprocta punctata. The sequence goes on along the minus strand of RJWM01019471.1, from coordinate 36,080 downwards.
TTGGGGATTTCAGTCCATATTCACTTGGTTCCAAGGCAGCATGGTATGGTGGTGCTGCCATTCATGGCAGCACCAAACAGCAAGGTGAACTGGCAAGACAGAGGGAGATGTGCCTTCCACTCACCCTTAGACTGTATGTCAGCTCCATCCCTGGGCAGTGCAGCATTCACACCACCAACCCCAGTGCTAGACCACAAACCAATCATGAATGCCAGATTCAGTCCCATCCATGACTACATGAGGCTTTGGGGGGACAGAGGACCTTACCCACAGCAGCCATATATAATCACTGACCTAACATGAATCATGAAAGCAGAATAAATGTGAAACATACATCCATAAAAATTTTGTAAAATGCATAGAAAATAGTTCTCTTCATGCTAGATTAGCCAATAAAATTTATTTAATAGAAAAAACCATGCACAAAGAATTGATAGAATGAATTTCATAAAACTTGAAAGTTTTACTCTTCAAAAGCTGCTGTTTAGAAAATAAAGCAACTGACACCTCAAGAGATGTGAGAACAAATTATTTCAGGCCCAAAACTAATACAATGACAAAGAAACATTGATAATGGCATGGACACATGCAAAATAATTATAATTCCAAAGAACACAGAATATACACCATATAGTTTTTATCTATATAAAATTTGATTTATTTCAAACTACAATGATAAAATCTTTTCTTGTTTGAGAATAGTGTAGGACAGGATGAGATAGGAGATAAAAGTTAATGAAAGTTTTGGAGTTAATAGATACAATCACTGTTCTAATTTTTGTGACAATTTCCTGGGAATATGGATGTGTATAGAGTTGTACATGTTATGAAATTCCAGTACCATTCATATCAAGTGTACCTCAATGAAGAGATAAAACCTGAAAAAAGAAAATATGCTAATTAGCAATATACTAATTAGGAAAGAAAGACATTTTCTCCATATAAATTAAAATAAGTATTATGCATGAATAAACATTTACTATATAAAGAAAAATAATAATTCAAAAGGAATAATTCTATTTTAGTATTTCAAAACATTGACTTATTGAACATCAGCATTTGAGAAAGAAAGTGTTTAATTTCTATATATTTACCCAAATCTCAACACCCGACTTGACAAAATTTATCTCATTAATTTATTTCAGTAGTTTGGCATTGCATAGACACTTTCAAAATTGAAAAGAAAATACAAAACTATACAAAGTTATAAGGTCATTAATGTGATATTTTTACAAATCAATTGAACTGCTTATTAAAATAATTGTAGTCTCTCTATGTTGTACAAACAGTTACACCCAAAATATTTGGAAAGTATGCAAGCCTATTAAGATTTCCTAAACCCTGTTTTCCTATACCAATGATCTATTATGAAGCAAATGCATTTATAGCTGCAATACATATTTCACCTGACTGAATCTTTGTAATAATCTCACACTTCAAAAGAAGAAGAGTGATATTTTTCATTGAAACAGTCCAAGATGAATTCTCAAAGAGGAATGAGTTCAGTTTAGATCATTTGCTTATAAGAAAAGTGGAACTAAAATGTCATGTCATTATGATGCAATCATTCATAGTCATGAGTTAAGTCACAACTTACATGGCTTCCTTATGTTACTTAATAGTTTTGTTACTTGGCTTTCCTTTTGATATGTGCATATCACTGTGATGCACATATATATATATATACATACTCAATGGCTAATGACTTATTTTTATATCATTATTTGCCATTGATTATGTATTACATTCATAAACATATATAATCAATGGCAAATAATTATTTTTCTACCTTATTAATTGCCATTGATTGTACATATGTTTGCATATATAATCAATGGCAAATAATGATATAAAAATAAGTCTAGTAAAACATATAGATAAGCATTAAGTCTAATACAGTGACAGAAACAAAGGAGCGAACTTTCAATTAAATCTCTTAAACTGTTTTATTCATCCATTATTTCTGTTACCATAGCAAAGTACCTGAGATTGGGTGTTTAAAAAACGTTGATTCAACTGATAATTTTGGAGGGTTAAGGGCATGACACCAGCTGTGGTGATGATCATATGGCATCACAATGACAGGAGCCCATGTGAGGGGGGGGAGATCACATTGAAGATGAGAGTGCGTATTGTGACAGAAAGAAGTCAGGCTTGTTATTTGCAAGGGAGCAAACCAAGGTCCTACAAGAACCACATCAACTTATAAAAGAGTGACAACTAGAATGACCTACCTGTCTCCCACAGGTCTCTCATTTTAAGAAGGCTGATGCCACAATACTGTCAGTAGAGGACCAGGCTTCCAACATATGAGCCTTTGAACACATCCAGGCCATAATATTATCCCTCTGACCCCAAGGCTCACTTCCTTTTCTGAGCACAAAATACATTCGTTCTCTTCGAAGACATCTGACAGCCTTAATCTGTGCCATCAGCCTTGAAACCTTTTTAGGATGTAAACCTCTATAACATTCAAACAAGTTACAGAGTTTCTTGATAAAATGTGAGACAGAAATGTCCTTGCTTCTACACTCAGGCCTGTGATGTGTGAGGTCTGGTCCTTTCCTAGATGCCCTCAAAGCATCTTTAGAATTGTCCCAGTCTCAAAGTACTTGGTTTCTTTTTAATAAGCAACCATCTTAGCCCTGGTTTCAATTTTATGTGCATTAATTTTCTGAGAAAAGTACAACTTTTTTACATCTCTCAGCTTTCCTTTTTGCTCTTAATTCCCATTGCAGATTTGGTAAAGGGAGAGAGAAGTACTCATGCCATCAACTGAATGTTGGACTATTTAAAATTTTTTCCACCAGATTAAAACGCACGTTTTAATATGTTCCTGCTATTTTGAACCACCAGTATTATATGCATGACTGTGGCACTGGACAACCTTTTATTAATTTTATTAGTAAAAAAACAGGTGAAAGTGATTAGACCTATCTGTAGCACCTGTGGTATGAGCAGCCAGGTGGCGCTGTCGTGCATAGACTAGCAGTATTTCAAGCAGGCGGCAATGGACTAATTTGAGCACCATACAATGTCTTAGCATATGGGCAAAATTCAGACAAATTATTTGCCAGAATGTAATACGCATGGCCTATAGTCCAAGTTCCAATAGACTCTTCTTTCACCTCTTATTGTTCACACTCATATTAGAATTCTGGTCCTCCGAATTTTAGCTGAAATTTCACACCAATTCTTGCTTACATCAATCTAAGACTTTTTAGCATAAATCTTCAAACCCTTAGAAACTCTTCCTATGAACCAGTTCCACAAGTTTCTGAACTACAAGATCTGATACAACCAGAGCAATATTCTCATTTCTTAAGTATCAATTTTCAGAATTATTCAGACTTCTTGTCACTGAGATAAAATACCTGACTACTGCAACTTAAAGGAAGAGAGGTATATTCAACTCATGTTTATGGATAGTTCAGTCCATGTCTGAGTGTCTCCAAGGAAGAAATGACACAGCAAAAAAGTATGAAGAAAACCAGCTCATCCTATGTATGCCAGGAAACAGAAAGAGTAAGAAGGATGAGAAAAGGAGAAAGAGAGAGAGAGAGAGAGAGAGAGACCCTCGATATCTATATCCCTAGTGACCCATTTTCTCTAATCAGGCCCCACCTTCTAACAGAACAGTCAGCTATAAGTTCATCAATAGATTAACCCACTGAGAAGCAGAGTACACCACTTAGTCACCTTTTGGAAGCCCTTCTTCTGAACACATGTAATTTTGGAAGGAAATTTTATATCTGAATCATAACAACTCTCATGATTCCAATAAATATATCCCTGTGGGGAGGTTTGCGGCAGTGACTCTAACTCTGTACCAAACTTTTGCTTAGCCTTTTAGCTTCTCCTTTACACTCTTAGTGGATAATACCAAGACCCCTTAGATAGTCTCTAGTACACAGATTCTCTGGCCTCCCTTAAAATACGACTGCAGCCATGGTGTTCTTTGTCAGGGAAAAGCAAGAAGATATATCCCTGAGGAGTGAGCCCTTAGCAGTCCTAGACTTTTCTTAAAAGAATTCTGCCCTGGAAGGTCTCCAAACCTATAATGGAAGGAGTAGGTTTGATTTCTGAGATGCCCGCAAGGTCTCTTCTTAATTGGACTGATGGTTAGCAAATGGCTCCCTTTTATACACACTAAACTCTTTAGCAAGCAATTATTTATCTGTATCCTGACACAATTTTTCATTTTTACTCCTGGCAAGGCTGCAAATTACCCAAATCATTCCATTCTGCTTTATTTTCTTCTAGGGTCTCACTATTAATCTGACAAAAAGTAACCAATAATACCATATAACAGCATAAAAGCACTGCTTTTTATTTTTAATCTTCTTGTCCATATAAACCAGCCCATCAGTCTTATATTTGACCATCCATAAAGTATTAGAGCATGGACAATATTAATCACAGATATTTGCAGTGGTGGAACAAAGATGATTATTTCTCTAATTTTCAACTGAAACTTCATTTTCATTTTAAACAAGTTCTTTGGTCTCCTTATCATCTGGGTTCTCATTAGAATCACCAGTAAGACTCCACTTAGAGCATTCTAGGCTTTTTCTTACCTGGCCTTCCAAGTTCTTTCAACCTCTTTCAATAAATCAGTTCTGTACAATTTTGTGTACATTTATGCTAACACCACCATCCATCAGTTTTCTTTTCAGGATCAGTCTATTGTTTTCTATTACTGTAGCAAAATATCTGAGTCAAGGTACATTTAAGACAAAGGTTAACTTATGAATTTGGAGATCCAGTGTCTTTCAGATGGTTCTGGTAAGGAGCCAGGTGATAATGCAGTGGAAGATTCCTGTGTGAGAGGAAGGGGTCACTTTGTAAAACAGAACAAGAGGAGAAGGAAGAGCCAGTTTTGCCTTTTTATAACAATGCTCTCATGAGAAGAGTGCAGGATGTTATGGGATCTACATTGGTTAACCTTGGACAACATCAGCCCATAAGGGAAAAAACCTCCTACAAGGACCCACTCTTAGAGGCTCCTCCGCCTCAACGCCTTCATACTGATGAGCAAGCTTCCAGCGTGTGAATCGTGCAGAACAGACCACATGCAGACCAAGACTGGAGAAGACATAAATTCTTCAGGGCTCATTCAGTGGAGTGTCACTTGCTTCGAGTACTTCTGGTCATGTGGACATCATGCTATGTGGAATGGCAGCATGCAGCACAAGGAAGAAACTTGAACTTGAATCTTAAATTGTGGCGTTATCAGCGCACATGGTGTTCATAAAATTAGGAGAGAATATTAGTTTTCTGGAGACCGAACTAGGTCCAGAAAAAATGAATAGGACAACGTAAAATGAGCCAGAGGAGGGGACGGATAGGAATGTAGTTGGAGAACTTACAGGGAATATATAGCTTCCAAAACACTACACGATGACAAGTTATTTTCAAATAATTACATACTACTTACATCTCAAAAGGACAAAATCTAAACATTTTAAGTACTATATATTTATTTATATGAAATGAGCCACATTAATGTGTTCATGGCACTTTGCAAGCCTGTGCAGAAATTGACAGCTTTATCAAAAAGCAAAACTTTTATAGTATTTAAAGTAAGAGTTGTATTCATGTGTGCTTTTGGATGATTTTAAATGTAAGATGTATTTTTCCCAAAGGGAGAAATAAGAAATATATTCAAAATGCAATAAAACAAATTTCAACCCAGAGTTTTTAAAAAGATTGGCAAAGCTTTGCATGTTTGAATAAAACCACGGTTCACTCAGATTTTTAAAAGGTGCTAATTAATATTGCATTTCATTTTTGTAGTTTTTGATGTCATAAAATATAATTATTGCTGCACTGCTGCAAAATTTAATCACAGATATGCTCCATTGATGGATATAAGAAGCTTTTTTTTAAAGAGGGCTGAACTGCCCAAGAACACGCCACAACTATTTTGTCCGGCAGGGAATTCAGAAAGAATGTTTGAATGATAATTATCTGCTTCCTGTCAGTAGCTTCCCTGCTTCAGCAACACAGAATTTGTGATGCCCCATGTGACATTTTTGGTGCTTTTCTAGTTGATAGAAAAAGAGGAAAGACTGAGTAAAGGGATTTAAATTAATTTTAAGAAATAATGATTCATAGCTTAAGTATCTATATGCCACTTTTCAGGGAAAAGCAAATAAAAACAACTAAGTTATAAATCATTCAAAAAGGAGGAATTTATGATGGAGCAACACACCAACTTTGGCTATAGTTTCTCTGCTGGGTGTTGCTCTATAGAATGGTTATAATAAATCAAGCAATTCAAAGAACAGAAAATAGAATTCATTTAACTTCCTAAGGACAGACTCCTGAGACTCTCTGACTTGTGTACTTATGCGCAGTCATCTCATCTTTTATTACAAAGGTTTTACAGTACCGACTACACTGTACTTACCATATACTTGAAGACAAATTAGATGTCTGTGTATGGACATACTTCATTTTGTCACTTGAATTTATCTATTATGTATCTGTGCCTATGGTGTTAGAATATCAGCACTCCTAGCTCTAAGAAAATCTTCGATACTTAGGCACCTCTGAAGAGGCTACTGGCAAAATGATTTATGTAGCTGTTGATGTCACTTCAAATTGTATAAAAACACAATTATTTAAAAACCTTTTCCAAAAAATTGGAGCCCGTTCTCTTCCCTTAGAACTATCTGTCCTGTAGTCATTGTTGCTAATTCATCTGAAAACATTTTGACTGAGATGATCTAGAATAGTCTAGTACATGCTTGACAACTTTTGTAGTTTTTTCCACTTCTATTTCCAGGAATCAAACGCTTGCAAAATGTTAAAGAAAAAAATAAGTACTGACCAAATAAAACAAGTGATAAAAGGAATATGAGAAAAAAAATGAGGAAATCAATTGGATGAGAATTGAAGAGATAAGGAATAACGTATACGATTTCAAAGAGATGAAGACAGTAAATTCAAAGGCATATAAGGAAAAACAACATAACAACCTTTCTTTTAAATAGGAGAATCTTGATCTTTAATCTTCTGAATATTTTTTCAGTCATGTACAGCTATGAAACTGCAACAATATAAATAAATTTAAGAAATGAAGACCAAAAATAAATAAAAAGAAACAGAATTTTAAATTTTGCACCTCTGGGATTTCCTCACAGACTTAAAAATTACTCAGTGGTTGGATTTGCTTTATCTCAGTAAGATTAAAATTTGTCTTGGAAAGTCAGCTTCTTTATGCATTGCTTTTGAGTCAGTAGATAAAATCAAAATATCTTGGATAGAAAACTTCTTTATGCATTGCTTTTGATTCAGAAAATAAAACAACCTAGCCACTTACTTTTCAGTTTATAGATAATCAGACATAATTCTTTTTGGGGGAAAGTTTTTCTTCACATTAATTTGTTTTGAATTTTCAGTCAAAGAATGATTTTGACTGAAGTAGAAGATAAGTGGGTCTTCAAGCAAGTTGTTCTCATGCTCATCCTCAGAACGGTTGGTGAAGAGAAGACGTCATGAGACGTGATTCATTTTAGAAGAATGATTCATTTTCCTCATGCTTGATGAGTCAACTCAGGATAGCGTCTAGCTATATTCATTTTCAATATTTGTGGGAGGAAAATGGGAAAACTTTGGGGAAGTTTACTGTAGTTTTCTCGATCATGAGTGTGAGAATAAGAATTGAGGGGAAACCTGCTGCAAAAGAGGCAGCAACCATAGAGAGCAGAGGTTATTTTTGGCAAGGGGAAAATGTCACACTGTGTACAACATCAGCAAGTATGTGAAATTTAGCAGGGGCAGAAAGGAATAAGAAGAGAGAGCTATATCCTGCATTAGGCTGTTGGATAGGGCTCACTGGCACATTTGACTACACTGGTAGGTAGTGATATATGAAGCAACTGGTCAAAATTTTATTTTGTTTTATAACTTCCTGTTTACAAGTAAAAAAAGACTGTTTTCAATTTCTCATGCGATTACATTTTTACACAACATCCAAGAATTTTTTTGCTCTAATTGTGTGTACACAGAAAAGAAAAGAAAAAAAAAAAGAAAACAAAGAAAAGAAAAGAAAAAAGAAGAGAAGACTCTTGCTTAATTCCAAGGAACTGCCACATCACACAGCAAGACTTCGACTCACTGTCAAGAGAATACACAGCAGGTGAAGTGGGAAAACCAACAGACTGAAAATCAAGAAACCAGGGTTTCCCTTTTCTTGCTGCTGTCTGACCATGAGAATCTCTGCATCTATAAATCTGAATTTCCTTATCTGTAAAATGAGATCGTTGCTAATCTTAAAAGTCCTTTCCAGTGTCAACAATAGACTGCAGTCTCTTCACTAACAGTACGGATTTGCTTTGACCTTTACATTTGGGCTTCTGTTTTTGTGAGTAACGCCATGCTCCTATAACCTTGGCCGGCAATGTTAGAGGCACATTGTGACAGAAGGACTCAGAATTATCTGTTCACAATCAGAATCTTCAGTACAGCAAATTAGCAAAACCCCCAGTCAGCAACACTCCCTGGAGACGATATGGCACCACTGATTTCTTGGGGATATTTTTTCATGGATGTCTATTTCACTGACAATGAACCGTATGCAGAATGAAGTAATCATTGGAATTTCTGTAACAGTTGAACAAAATCTATCCTCCTGAGAGAAAAATGACAGCTTATTTTGTTTCTCTGATGATATCTTTTCTGATGGAGATAGAAAGCATGGAAAAGATCAGTGAATTAAGATGAAACAATTCCCATGATGTTAAAAGTACTTCTGTGATTTAAAGTAGTGTACATGAACATATTTGTAGTTAAATAAGGGTATCTAAAAGCTACCAAAGAAACCAGAGAGAATAAAAGATGTGTATGCATGCACGCACACACACACACACACTCACACATATATAAAATGAGTTCATTAGAGCAAACTGAGGACACTATAATTGTCATCAATATTGAAGTGATCATGTAATTTAAAATTTTTGATTCTCACCTTTTAAAATCACTGATATGTGTGTGCTAGAGCCTGCAATAGTGGTGTTATAGTGTAGGTCAATTTTACAACATGCATTTAGTTTGCACTGCATTTGAGATTCTGAAAAAATGTGACAATAATATTTTTAGTAACATCTTGAAATATGCCTCAAATAATGGCATTGTTCCTCTCTCTTAGCCCATTTATCTCATGCATATTGTCTAGAGGAACAAAGTTATGAATTTGAAACTAATATGAATATTATATCTGCTATGTAGTTGTAAATTTATTACTCATGGCTTTGAAAAGTCTCTTCTAAAAAATCCTTTTTTGTGGAAAACTAATATGAAGGAATGCAAATAAATCAGCAGACATTCACACAACTTCTCATGCAAGATAGGTGAGTCACGAATGACAGTGAATTAGCAGTGACATATCATTCTAATTTGCATACAGTCCCCGTATGGGCCAATCTTTCATTATCCATTGTTCATGAATCAACCAAAGCAAATATTTCATCCTTTCTCCTCTTGATCTTGTTTCTAATTTTTTCTAGTGTCTCTGCTACATAATTTAAAAAATTTACCATACTGAAATAAATTTGACTTAAAAAATGTTCTTTGAATTCAAATACATTATAGGTTTAATCAATGAACTCTAGAGATTAGAAGTGATTTTCCATAACCAAATAGATCATTAATAGCAGATGGAATGTTGCAATCTAGGCATCATGTAACAATTTATCATTTAACTTTGAGACATTTATCTTTTGGTTTGTATAGATGAAAATCAAGATTAATTTTTTGATGTAATTTGCATTTGATATTCAAAAAGTGATATATATTGAGGGAGTGAAAACTATTCAATTTGTATATACTAGGTCCTTTATTCAAAGATGAAATCACCCAAGTGAGGAAAAGAGCAGTCACACTTTTCAGCAGTTAGAAAAACAGAACAAGCCCCGCGTGGTGGCGCACGCCTTTAATCCCAGCACTCGGGAGGCTGAGGTAGGAGGAGCGTTGTGAGTTTGAGGCCGGCTTGGGCTACAACGTGAGCACAAGGCCGACCTGAGCTACATAGTGCAACCCTGCCTCAAAAAACCAGGGCTGGGAGTTTGGCTTAGTGGCTTAAGCACCTGCCCTGGCAGGTGCGAGGTTGTGAGTTCGATCCCCGGTGCTGAAAAAAAAAAAAAAAAGAAAAGAAAAACAGAACAAGTAATTCAAAAATCTTCACTATACAGCCACAGAGGATTATCAAACAGCAAGTTCGTGTGTTGACACGCACACACCTGATGAGTCCAGGTGTGAGGGGAGTGTCTTGACCTGTGGTCATGAGAAAGGACTCTCCATTCAATTATCTGCCTGACATTCCAAGAGAATGCTGTTAGAATTTCAAGTAAGGAGCAACAAATTCACCAGGAACTTTGCAGAGGCAAGAGAAAGCAGAGGTTTTGTTCTTCCCAAGCCTAATGTGCCATGGTGGCACAGAAATGGACTTGATATGAAAAGAAGGTCAACTGGCTAGGGACTTTCCAAGTTTTTAGCAAGAAAGATCTATAATGCCCAACTTGAAGGGACAGAGGACAAGACTGATACTGGAGAAATATTAAATGAAACAGTTAAAGTAACAAAGCAGTATTAGATTTAGCAAAAGAGTGGTTAGCTCCCACGAAGCCTTTCTTGTGGGCCTTTGACCATCTTAGCACAACCTGGGCCCCCATGCTGCACTTCTTGGAATTTCTACTCAAAAGATTTGATATATACAGGGTGAACCCATATAAAACACGTGTAATTTGATTACTTCACCTAAAGTCTTTGACTACCATAAGCTATGAACACGAAACCAGATATAACTGAAACAACTCTTGAGTGCATACTCAGGACAAAATATGCATTGGTGTATAGTTTTAAATTTGCGTCATTTTATTCCAAGTAATGTTACACAAATGTCACAAGAGATAAAATGAGCTTTTGACAGCATCAGGAGAAATTAGCATGGTGTCTCTCATTTAGCACTCCAGACATTATTATCAGTGTGACTGGAGGAAGCACAGTGTGGTGACTTGGAGCGGATGTGCTGATTATGCTTCGTGTCTCTCATTTTGCTTTCAAGTGTGGGCCATTCCCACAGGGCTGATCCTCAGCATAACACGCGATATATCACTTGGATCATTTCCACGTTCAGCCTCTGAGTTGATTCATGTTTTATTCCTACGGACTTTGAAAGTCGCAAGTAAAAATCGAAAGGTACCTTTCCCAAACTAAACTCTGTTTGACACTGGAGCCAAAGTTGTACTGTTTGCTACCAAACCAAGAGAACTCAATAGTAGTAGTAAGAATTTTACCCTGATACTCTCCCAAATCAACTGTAGTGGGGAATGACATTGTCTATATTTACAGGGGGCAGATACAAAGATACTTTTATCTGGCATGAAGCTAGGAAACACTAGTTTTTCCTTGTCTGGCATTACGGTAGCCAGGAGAATATCGTGGTTATTCGGACTTACACTCAGTGACGGTAAACACGAAGTCTTTGTGAACGGAGGTCTTCATTCCCACCTTGAGGCTAAAATGCTGAATGAAATGAATCAGACATAAAAGGTTAATAATCACCTGATTTCTCTAGTATGAAAAACATAAAGCGAATTATTTAAAGAGCAAAATAAATGACAGATAACGGGAAACAGGGAGGTAGATATTGTGGATGCGGGAAGGTGATCTGGGAAGGAGAAAGAAGAGAGGAGAGAAGGGGAAGAGGAGGTAAAACCATTAAGATGGGATAGGGATATTGTACCAATTCCCCAAAGTGAGTGTAATTATGTATTACAGACATACTAATAAATAAGAAATCGGGCATGGTAGCATGCACCTGTAATCCCAGCACTCAGAAAACTGAGGCAGGAGGCTCACCAAGAGGTCTAGATCAGCCTTGGATACATAGCAAGTTACTCTGTCTAAAACATTGAAAAGAAACTAAAATCTGCATCCCCAAATATATTTTGAAAGTGCCATGTGGAAGATGGGCATGATGAAAAAGTTGAAGCAAAATATTCTAAAATTCAGAACTTTGGTAGTGTAATGCTAATGCATTCATCTCATTCTATCCATTGACTATTAAAGACTAAGGAAAGATAATTTTCAAATAATTTAATTTTAAAAGAAAAGTATTCATTTCACCTGGTATCAAGGATTGGCCTCATACTTGGCATGTCCCAAGTAAATACAGTGGAACATTCTGCAGGCAGACTTTCATCTCAGGGTTGGAGCTCCTCAGTACTGAACAGCCCCAGAGAGCAGCCAGTGGAATGAATTAGACCTGGTAGGAAGATATCTAAATGATTATTATGCTAATGCTTGTAAAATGCCATCTTCTCTGCATCTTTTCTACTCTTGTTTTGGATTTGCTTTGCATACAGTAACATAGTTGTAAAATAGTAATATGTGACTGTATTAAGGAAAATTTCTTTATTTAAAAACATTAATTTTCTTGTGTTTTATACTAAAGACACTCAAGATTATTTGCAAAGAGCATGGAAATGTTAAGCTCCATTGTTTGAAATATAGAAATTACTAAATAAGCAAATGATGAATTCCCAGTATGATATCTTATTTGATTCCTTTTTCCAGAGTGTATAAAATGGCTTAGAATTAAAATAATGGATAGATGTATCATTATGCAAATTGAAGCACACAGAAATAATGGTTACTAAAAAATAACTGGGAAAAACACAGTCAGTGGTGCAATAAGTGAAAAACCCAGCAAAAGAACAGAACTGTTTGTTCTAAGATTCAATACTCTGCTTTCATATTCAGGAATAAATGAATAATTACTATAATAATGAGTGGAAAACACTCACTTCCAATCCTAAGTTGAAACAAACAAGAAGAGATCCAGTCTGTCATGTGTACTTGATGTCAACGTGACAACAGCTAGGATATCCTCCCCATCCCCCTCCTTTAATGGAGAGCTGCATGTGTAGCTACCCCATGAAAATGACAAATGACATATGTTCTTTCTACCTTTTACTTTGTTTTTATTATTAACTTTATTGGTACCATTTAGCTATAATGGTGACATACATCATAGGAGATTTGTGTCTGTATGTGATATATTTTGATTCTTCTTTTTTCCTTCTTTCCCCTCCCCTCCCTTCAACCCTTCTTCCCCTCCTATTTACAAAGCTTTGTTTCCATTTTATCCTTCTTTTCTCAAGTTTTTCTTTTCCTTCTTTACCTCTTTTCACCTCCCTAGTTCCCCTTTCCTTTAGACTAATTTCTTTCTAATTTGCAATATCTATTAAATGTTTTTGTTGTTATTTAAACTTACAGTTTCTCACACCAGAGAAACAATGTGATATTTACATGTGTCTGATTTATTTAAATTAAGAGTATGCTGTTAGCCAGGGAATTAGCTCAGTGGCTTAGGTGCCTGCCTGACAGGCACAAAATTGTGAGTTCAATGCCCTTTACAAAAAAACAAAAGAGTATGCTGTCAAGGTACATCTATTTACCTAGAAATGTCTCAAGTTTATCCTTCTTTAAGGCTGAGAAGTATTCCACTGCAAAGAAAAAAACACATCACTTTTATTCATTCATTAGTCGATGGGCATTTGGTTTGTTTCCAAGATTTAGCTATTATTAACTGTTCTGCTATAAACATGGGTGTGCATATATTGCTCTGGCATGATGCTTTTAATTCTTTTGGAAAGATACCAAGAAGGGGACTATCTGGGTCGAATGGAACCTCCAGTCCTAGTTTTCAGAGGAATCGCCACAGCAATTTCCCCAGTTGCTGCAGTAGTCTATCCTTCCACCGACAGTGGAGGATGTTCCTTCTCCCCTACATCCTGCCAGCATTTGTTATGGTTTGATTTCCTGATGGCAGCCATTCTTTCTGGGGTGAGAAGCAATCTCAGAGCTGTTTTAATTTGCATCTCTCAAATTACCAGTGATGTTGAACAGTTTTTTTCACATGTTTATTTGCCATTTCTACTTCCTCATCTAAAAAGCATGTATTCATCTCAGATGTCCATTTTTGGCTTTAATTTGGGGATTATCTTGGAGTTAGCTTCGGAGTTCTTTAACTTTGGGGTTCTGATGTATTTCAATTCCCTATGTGCTCTAGATATTATGTAAATTAACATGCAGTCCTAGGTATGTAACCTAAATAAACTACTTTTACTAGAATATTTACTAGAGCACTCTGAAAATCCAAAAACTTGGGAGAAAAAAAGTCTATTTGATTAGATGCATATACACAAAATGAATTTTAATGCGAAAGTCAGAGTGGGAAATAAGAACTCACAGTATGATTCTGTTTATAAAACATATATGTGAGATAATTATGGTATAATAAAAATATATGCATACTTGAAAATAGATCTTGAAAATAAATACTCTTCACATTCGATACATTAACTACACATATATTTGGAAAGGAGATATGGGGCCTGATCTATAGTTTAGTCGTAGAGCACTTAGTTTGAGGCCAGCCTGGACTATGTAGCAAGTCCTCATCTCAAAACCAAAGTAGAGCGTTTGCCTAGTGTTGCCTTAGGCCCTTTAATCAATCACAAAAAATGCCAGGCTGGACGGGAAATGATCAAGATGAGTAATAAGCAATGGAGATAATGGTTTCTATTTTGTTTTTGTTTTTTTAAAAGCTCTGAACAAATATTGTAAGTGTGTCAACTCACTAAATGTGATGTAATTACTGAACTATATTCTTTATATTTCTCTTTCAAAATTAAAATACTTGAACATCTTGTAATACTTAACTTCTTATAAGAACTTCTTATGAGATATAATTTAATTTAAATTAAATGGGTAACTTAAAGAATGAAAGAAATCTGAAGAAAATAGTATGGAAGAAAAGACATTTTCTGAAATATTCATTCACAAAATGTTTATAGAAGAAGAGCTCAGGGTACACAGAAACAGCCACTCTGTCCTAGAAAAGGCACTGTCTTTAAATCTATTACACATCTGGTAGACGTTAAGAAAATAACGTCTGAGGTTATTTCGTAGTCTACCCTCTCCAATCCTGAGCAGAAGAGCTTTCTTATCCTGTTAATTAGGAATTATTAAAATTATTGCTTGACCACAACTATATATTATAAATTTTTACAGCATTATGATGTAGCAAAAGAGACCTAATCAAGTTTATCTTTGATTTTGAATATTAAAATTTAAATATTGACACATTTTTATGATCACAATGAGTCTATGTAAGAAACAGCTATGTTTAAATTTAGTCACTCAAACAATTTTTTGTCTAGTTTCTCTAATAAGATTTTGTTAATGATTTCAATCCCCCCAAAAAAAGATTTAAAACAATCTGAAACACAATATGTATGCTATTGTGTGTAGCATAAACTATAATCTAAAAAGTATAGTGTCAATTTCATGGTACTGTACATTTACCTACGATTTCTAAAATTTGGTATTGTGGAGTAAAAGAAAAGTTGATGAGCATATAATACAGTCATCTGGATAGAATAAGAAAAGATCTTTTATAGTTTTCTTTTTGCCAAAAAAATTGTCATTAAAAGTAGTCAGTAAGTTGATGCAATTAATTTATTCACGACGTAAGTTGTTAAAGAACAACAGCAAAAAGGATATCATTAACTTTCTTCCCCATCTTGTTGGCTTTCTGAAGCCACTTATCTTTCTTAAATGATAAACGAGAAACACCACAGCAGGAACATGCTTTATTTCACCCCATGGTTGGTCAACTAACAGTAGAGCAACTGTACAGGTAAGTAAATGTGAAAGTGGTACAATTATAAAAAGCAAAAGTGGTGATTAAGATGGCTCCCACATGTGTTTCAGGAAATTCAGCAGATGTAGGCAGGATTCAAAAATATTGTGCCATCAGTTTTGAGAATGATTTATAGAGCATGAGGTAAATGATACTTATGAACTCTCTCATTTTTGTTAGTTCATCTTTTTCTACCCAAATTACCATTGAACACAGACCTTTCCTATACTGGTTTTATTATTTTCCTATTTGCCAATGCTCAACTAGAGAATTCAGTAGGAAAATGAACAATATCTTGCTTTGTGTAATTACTCAAAAAATTAATTCATATATTCTCATTTTGTCTGGAGAAAATGTTGGTAATTTATATCTATACTTTTTGATATTGAGAAGTTTATACCAGTTTGGAACAACAAAAAATCTAGTCTTCATTGGTCATATCTTCGATTGCTTAAATGTGAAGGACAGTATAGCTATTTTCAATGTTTCCTTCATTTTCATTGTCATATGGTTGTCTCGATGCTTAGTTTCATTTATTCATTTTCAAACTAAAAAAAAGTACAAAATAGACACATGCAATTTTTGCTATTTTTTTCTGGCAAGTGATCTCCATGAGACTGCACTAGAATGAGCAATTTTCATCACTGCTCTGGTTATTCCAAGCTGAGGAAGTTCTTTATGTGCTGGTTTATCATGTAAGTGAAATTCACGAAGCTTCAAACACCTGTCTCTGTGACCATAGTGTCTTTGAAAGAAAACCATGCAAAATATGACAGAAAGTTATTAATTTCTTCCAGGAAATCATAGCTCATGACATTTTTAAAAAATGACACTAATACTATATTCCAGTTACAATTCATTGTACAACCAGAAAGAAATTTACTAAATTTTTCCCGGTAAAATAACAGAGACTATGGCTTTTGGACTCAGTAAAGGACTCCATACTCATCAAAGGCAAACTTTTTAAATGAAATCTTCTGATCCAGAAAGCATAAGTGGTATACAGACAATAAAAGCTGGAATGTCTGTTGACCATTTTGCTATCCCACATAGTACTAAACAAATCAATAGACTCCTAGAAAGCCTGGATGCTGGTTAACTTCAGTTTAGAGTCCACAGAGCCTGTGATATAGAATCTATGCCACATTTTTTTAATATCACAGAGTATACACTTGGCATGCAGTGTATACACATCTCTTTTGTTTGCTAATGGCTATGTACTATAAAATACAGAGACCCCATCTGAAGGTCAATTTTATAGATATATATCTATATTGAGCTGTAAGTCTTTTGAATGCTTTAAGATAGAATAAAAGTGTACTAGTAAAGTTTTTCATTGTAATTGTACTGTTTTCATGACTCGAACCAAATTGTTATTATCAAGCCACTACGATAGCTGATAACTATTACAAGAATCCTTTACATTTATGATGTTCAATTTTTACTTTATTGCCTGTGTTTTTGCTATTATTTCCAAGAAAGCGTTGCCAAATCCAGTGTCACAAAATATTGCTATTGCCTGTTTATGAATAATGTGACAGAATTTGCATTTATATTTAGGCTTGTAAATGCATTTTCAGTTAATTTTTGCATGTAGTAGAAAGTCAAACATCAATATTTTTATGTCCTTTTACCTAAAGCTATTTTGGTAAGATGTTTCTCTTCTCACTGACTATTCTAGGCATCTTGTAAGAAAGAGTTGTCCATTTTGGAGGAGTTTATTTCTGGGCTCTATTGTATTTTACTGGTCCATGCACCCTTTCTTGTGCAAATAACAGATTGGTCTCTATTATTATAGATCTATAATTAGGTTTGGTGTCAGAAAGTGTAACTATTCAGTCTTATTATTTTTCACGATTCTCTTAACTATCTAGAGTCCCATAAGATTACTTATCAATTTTAGGATGAACTTTTATTTTTGTAAGATTATTGTGCATTGCACAGCTGCACACAAAAACCAAATAATAGTTTCTTAAAGACTTTCTGGACATTGAAACTATAGTCACACTTTTAGAACAACCACAATGAAGTGAATGAAACAGATACCTAGGTTTCGTAATAAAATAAGTGGATTCATTGTAGTAAAAAGGTGGATGTGTAGTAAAATGGGTGAGAGATAAAGCAATAAAAATTTTACTTGCTTCATTCTAGAAAATAACTTTTCCTTATTTCTGGATATGTGCTGCATTATGACAATTTGAAACCTCACTATAATGAGAAAAAATATAGATAAGAACTGAATTCATTACATGTGTTGACTACAAAGTACTTTAAATGTGGGTCCTTCCTTTGGATAACTGCATCATGTTTTACTTGGCATATTTGAGCAAATAAACACACAGATCTCTTCATTTTCTGGAAATTACCAATATTATTAGTGTCATACATTTTTCACTGCCTCTATACTTCTCTGTCCAACATAATTATAATATTAGACACAATGTTCTCTACTTTCAGTCAAATAATTATTCATCCCTGGCTTTGCAGTGCAGTACAACACACTGATACAACGAAGAATGCTCAGTGAAAAATGAGTTCATTCCAATTTGTTTTAATTTTAATGACAAATAAAAATGTCATTTATGATGCTAATATCTGTGAAATAGAACATAGTGATTATACAAAAAAGGGCTATACTTTATATAAAAATATAAAGAATAAGAAATATAAAGAACCAACCCCGGAGCAGAACCAGAATGGGCCCCTTTGGGCCACAACCTGCTGGGCCCATGCAGCACTGGTGCGCAGGCTTGAAATCAAGGACATCGTACCAACCCCCCACCCCCTCACTCCGGTAAGCCACCTGCTGGTTCTGAGGTCTGGGTAAATTGATAGCAACTGGGGAACATTGAACAACTAAATGTTGGTATTTTTTCATAGATTTTGTAGGCCTCTGATCGGCAGCCTGAGTATCTCATTGGAAGATGACAGTAGGCAATGTGGCAAATGTGGGGGACTCTTCTGTCTTGCCTTCGAGGCCCAATATGGCTCTCACCATTTTGCTCTACTCTGATCATTATTATTATTATTATTATTTGCTTTATTTTATATTATGTTTTTATTGGTTTTATTCTGTTTTGTTTTTTGGTTCAATTTTACTACACCTGTTGGAATGGTCAGCTAGTCTGAAGATAACGAGATATACTACAGTAGCTATTGTACCCATATTATCGATCTTTGAAGTTCTGTATCAGTTGCACTGCTTTATTTTAATTGACTTTGTTCTGTTATGTTCTGTTGTATTTTACTATCTTTAAAATAAAAAAAAGAAAAATAAGAAATATAAAGAATACAAAGAATAGGTAAACTAAAAATATAAAGAAAGATAAGAAATTATAAAGTCCAAAATGGAGGTGAAGTTTAATTTTGTTCTTTCAGTTAATGGTTTTGTATATAGTCTTATTATTGTAGCTATACTAATTTTTAGGTAGTTACTTTGTATAAGTTCATAAATGGATGCATTTGCATTTGCCAATACTATCAAAATAGATGAATTAGAAGATATATTGAAAACATATTTGTGAAATTAAAAATTTAGCCAGATATTTCCTTAAAATGTTTGAGACATGTCAGTGAACATGAGTGCTCGTCAGTTTTCCACTACTGTAACATGTGCCTGAGAGAAATCAACTTGAAAAGGAAAAACAAAAATTCCTTGGTCTCGCAGAGCAGCAAGTTTCGGTTCATGACCCATTGACCTCAGTGCGTGGATCTCAGTTATTCCTCTCATTGCTGAGACAAAGTACCTGACACTCAGGATTACAGCGGAGAAGATTTATTTAGCTCACAGTTTGCAGAGGTTTCAGTCCATAGTCTGCTGACTCCACGCAGGGTGGCTGATAGCAAAAGGGCATCGCAGATTGGAAGACAAAAGCAGCAGCTGCAGCACCCCACAGGAGATCGTCGCAGCTTCTTTGTGCCCCTTTTCTGTCCTACTGAGGCTACCAGGCTTAGAGTGTGTGCCAAGGCAACCAGTCACTTAGTAATCACATCCACTTAATCCCAGAATTGCACTACCAGATCCAGCCACCTCTGGAAAGGACCCACATGTGAATGCTTGAGGATTTGGGGGGCCATCGAGGCACAAGCCAAACAGCGTGGCAGTGCACTGTACTGTGGCAGACGCCTGTGGTGGCATCCACTGGTTTGCCTCATGGCCAGAAAATGAAAGAGAGGAAGAGGAAGAGATTAAACTGCTGCAAACTTCTTCAGGACAGGACACAGATGACGCACACCTTCCCTTTAGGCCACAGCATTTAAAATGTCTTCCCACTTTCAGTAGCACCAAGCTGTTAACAAGGAGGCCTTTGAGGAATATTCTAGATCTGAACTTCAGTGATACTGAACAATTATTTTCCGGTTTATTTCTTTGAAATCTTATATCTATTTGGTGCTGTGGCGTGGACAAAATGGACGAATACAGTTTATATTGTTTTCAACTTGTCTATTCACTCTTCTACAGAACCGACATTTGGTGTCTTTTACAGAATGAATACATTATAGAAACCACAATTCTTGCAAATCAAAGATTGCATCTCCACATAAACCTCCTTCATATCAGAGAAACACAAAAGGAGCAGAGTTCATCAAAATGCAAGCTTTGTGGGCCAAATGTAACATGGAAGTATGTTCAGTGTGGTGCGGTGAGATTCTCGCAGGAAACACACTTCTTTGGTTAAACAGTGACACGTTGTGTGTCACATCGCTGCAGAGTGGTGAAGTCTAAGCCATAAAGGACAAGCACAAACAGAAAGGCCATCGGCAATAGATACTGGCCTTGTCAAAGTATTGGCACTGATTCATTAATTTATTCTTAAAATTAGCGCTGAAACTTGTAAAGAGATGCTAGAAAGTCACACACAAATTTAGCACGCACTGGTTAGGAGATGTTTTTGAGACTGACGGTTCACCCGTTCTGGCTTTTCTAAAGGAGAGGTTTGTGCAGGTTTCTCCATGCCTTGTTTTTCTTATTTCTTGAGGAGTTTGATACCCAAAGTGTGAGCAAAAAGAACACGCAAAACACTATGTAAAATACGGAGTTCTAAACCCCCAGGTGAAACTGTCTGAACTTCCTAAATACGTCTTTTACACAGCGAGCACCTCCATTTTAAGGATAATTTTGCAGTTATTCATTTTTTTACAGTTGCAGTCTGTTTCTTTTTGGCACGCCAACCTCCTCCTTTCAAATATTTACAATAATTATTTTTATTGTTTTTTTTTCTCTTTTTGAAATCTAAGGAAGTGCTGAGTCAGGCTTTTTCAAAACAAGTTAGACAAATTCTTAATCCTTACAGTAGTTGAAATAAAAGTTTAAAAACAAAAGATTAATGAATGTTTTTGATAGAAATAATTATGATGTAAATCAGAAATATAAAAGCTTTAATTTTAAATTCTGTCTAAAACTTTTGATAAGATATAATACACTTATGTCCAAACATTAAAAAATGATATTTAGCATGGTACTTAACAAAAAATTGTTTTCTATGAAATACAAGCACAAAAAAATTAAACAGAACATTTTTTATTTCAAGAATAGCAACCGAAAGTGTTAAGTATCTCATTCTATAAGTTATAGTCTAGAATCATAGTCATATTTAGCTACAAAAGAACCTGAAAATTCATTTTCTATGTGTCATGTATGTACTTAGCTCAGTTGTAAGATTTATTGATTATAAAGATAAAGGTATATGGGGTCGGGGATTTAGCTCAGCAGCACAAGCGCTTGCCTGGCATTCTCAAGGTCATGAGTTTTATCCCCGGGTCCAAAAAAAAAAAAAGAAAGAAAAAAGAAAGGTATTGTATTGGGTGATATACTATGTACCCCCAAGTCCTCATACACTTTTGATGGGGCTGAGTCTAATACTGGGATTTGTGATGTGAGTGCTGTACCCACCCAGGGGTGGAGCTGACATACAGTGTAAGGGGGCGGGTCTTCCTGTTGCTCACTTCTGTGCTTCTGCCCTCTCTCTCTCTCTCTCCTTCTCTCTCTTTCTCTCTCTCGCCAGCACACGTTGCTGTTTTCAGTGGCCACCATGAATGGCAGCCTCGCCACGGCATGCTACCTTAGAGTCAACTGAGTATGGACTGAAACACCCGAGAAACTGTAAGAATAAACTTTTCCTTCCCTAATTTTGGGCGTCAGGTATTCTGTCTTGGCAATGACTAAAAAGTAACCAAAACAGGTATATATACCACATACAGAATATGTAGCACAGTTTATATATGGTATAGTCTATGTTGTCTATTGTATGGTATATGTGGTATAGTAGGTATATATGTGTATATAAGTGTGTGTGTATGTGTATAGAGAATCCAGGATATATATATATATATATATATATATATATATATATATATCTCCCAGGAACTTTCTTTGCCCTGAGCTACACCCACAGACCTTTAATTAAATATAAATTTAGTGTTGGGGATATAAGTCAGTGGCACAGTGCCTGTTTGGCAAGTGCAAGGTCCTGAGTTCGATCCCTGGTACCAAGAAAATACATACATAAATAAATAAATGAAAAGTTTAATTTTGAAGCAGCGTTTCCTTGGTCACTAAGCGGCCCAGAGTGAGTTTGCACGTGTGATTCCACTCCTTCCACGATCCTGCAGTACTGGGATTGCAGGAGCCGCCGCCGCCACTGATGGCGGCCCCAGGGACCACGGGGGTCCAGAGGGCTGCATAGCCCGGCTGTGGAGCACAGCCTGCTGCTCTTGGGCTACAAACCTGAGCAGTAGGACGCCAGCCACCACAGGCCACCCGAAGATAACAGTGGCTGTGCATCTAGATCCACTGAAGCGCAAATGAGGCGTAAGCGATTAAAGCCGTGGTCCGCCCAGGTAAGGCGATGTTATGAACAGGTCTGTGAGTCTAATAACGAGCTAACAAAATCTCTTCATTTTGCCACTATCTCTGAGAACTCAAAAAAATGAACTCTATTTTTAATCTCTGGCGAGATAACTGAGTCTTTTTAAAAGAAAATTTTGCATTTACTTTCTGAAGCACTAGCGTGTAATATTACCATTTAAATGCTACAGCCTAGTACTCTTGGTAAGTGCGTGTGGCTTCCTGAAGATCAAGTGTTCATGGCAGATGCATATAGACTAACATCTCTTAGGTCTTGTCCATGGAGAAGGTTTCAAAATAAAAGACAAACTGAATGCAAAATGACTCAATGATACTACTTTTTCTGTGCAAGTGGGATTACAGGGAATAGCAGAAGAAATCCCAAAGGCCGACGAGGTCTAAAATTTTATTATTTTTAATATTTAGAATTAGCAAAGGCCAAACAATTGAACAGCTGAATGCAGGTGGGTGTGCCGATGTCAGGAGCAGCAGAGAGGGGGTCATCACAACAGCGGGCTTCCATAGGTTTTAGAATATACAAAAGAGAGAAGCTGGGGCATGCAGAGGCCCCAAGGCAGCAAACTGCAGGCCCACACGTGGATTGCTGCACCTCAGATAACCAACAGAAGGCTGAAAAATCCAACTGTGTGAAACTTAAAATATGCATTGCCTGTTTCTTTCGAAATAGGATAGAACTGAAAACAGAGACACCTTTATGTCTGCATATATAATTTCATAACAATAGCTTTTGGGCAATGCTTTATAAATATTATAAGGGAAAATCAAGGAGTAATCAGTAGGTATACTGGAACAGAACTATATTGCATTTGGATAACTACATGCCATACTGTGGTGTTGATATTATTATCCATAAATCCATGTCTGTTTCAAAACTAGATGGATTTAGGAGATTTTCACTACCATTTCCATTAATAGTTTTATTTTAATACAAAATAGACCTTATGTCTTGAAAGCATGCCTAAATAATTAAAACATTATCTATATTGTAAGGTCAGTTTCTGTGATACAGTCATTTCAAAATGTCTTTCTTTGAGGTCAACACCCTCACACAGACTACTGAAAAAATAGATCATTAGAGGGAAGTGATGTAATTTTGGATGAAGTAGTCATCTTTCAAGAAGATGTGGCACTCATCTCAGCTCTAGCTAGGAATAAGCATAATCAAGAGAAAGAAATTCACCATTTTAGCATAAATAGAAGGGGAAAAAAGTTATCTTTGAACTGAAGATCAAAGAAAAGCAAATCCAATTACATTATTTTATAAACATGATCATACAGAATTGATCCTAACTGGTTTAAGAACATAAAAATTCAGATTAATCACACTTTTCTGTCGACCTCACACTTTCAACATCAAGCAGAGTGAATATAGATAAACTAATTTTTTATAAAAATATATAAAAACGTAGTGTAATGAGAAGCATGAAATAATTTATCATATACATATATTAGTATATAATATACTTATATAATAGCCATATGAACAAATGCACATATAATATCTAAGTCAAGATATACGTAAAATCATATTTATATTTACATTAAATAAATATGTAGATATATATACAAAAAGACATAAATTCGCATACATGAACATATATGATTTTAATTATTTCATTAAAATTAGCATCAAAAGTGACTGCAAAGAAGCGCCAAAATCCTAGTACATTAATTTACCTTGCTTTGGTTCTGATGGCACACATGAGTCATCACGTGACGACAGCTGAATGAGTCCTGTGTGCGTGTGTGTGCATGCATGGTCAATCTTGCATGTGTTTTAAGGTAAATTGGAAGAACCCTTACAATCATTCCTGTTGATTTCCTGAGAAAATGCCCAAATCTAGTTGCCAGTATGCTAATAGTGCGAGACCAGGTACTCACTCTCCTCTGGGAAGTTCTTGCTATTTTCAACAGATCGAATGTTAATATAACCGTGGACACAGACCTCTTTCATAACCACTCACTGCAGTACCACCCCAAAATACATATCAAAGAGCAAAGTGCATCACACGAGAGGGCACATCATCAAATTAAGAGTGACTGAAACCTACAGAAATTCTTTTATACCTAGAAGTAAAAGTCTTCTCATGTACAAAGTTGCAGTCAATGTTAAAGCACTTAGTCACTTTCTCATCCCTGGGAGAAAATACCCAACACCCGCGATTGAAAGGAAGGGGAGTTTAATACTTTCAGACTTGCTGGCTTTGAGGCAGAAAAGGCACAGGGAAAGCAAGGGGCTGGGGCAGGAAGCCCAGAGGGAAGGGCGAAGCCAGGAATGGAGACACGGCAGTCCAGGTAGGTTCTGTAGTGACCCCGCCTCTTCCAACCGGTCCTCCCAACCGATCCCTCCTCCTCCATCACAGGCCTTTGGCTCTGAGTATTCCAGTGAGGGACCCCTCAAGGAGCATATAGTTTGCCTGTGATCCAGTCACTTTATAAAAGCTCTACCTTTGAACACAAGAGGTTTTTAGAGGCATTCAAGATCTCAAAAATATGGAAAGAGATTATTTTATTTTTAGGTTTCAAAACCAAGTGAGTTATCCAAAAGTACCGTGCTCTGCAAGTAACCACCTAGATTGCCCTTCCCAGTGACTGAATTCATTGGTCATCTGGTCGCTCACAGTATGCTGACAAGGGCCATCCTGAACTCTTCTGCAGAATGGAGACCTGAAATGGTGCTGTGGTGATATTTGCAACTCCCAACGAGATAATCTAGATTAGAAGGGGCACACATTCCCCTTGCTTTAAATATAAATGACACATTATGTGTGTGTGTCCTTGTTCACTGGCAGCTGCTACTGAATTTATGTACAATTATTCCCTCAAATTTGACGAATTTAGACCAATTATATACTGAGAAATGTAAACTCATAAATGTCATTCTAAAATTGCATTGAGATTAGAGTTAAAGACTATTTACAAATCACTTTTTTAAAAAAAGAGATCATTAGAAATCCTTCAATATTTTTAAAGTTAGTTGTGGGTGTGGGTATGTGAATGTTTAATAAAGAACACTACATTTTCTAATTTCTTTCATTTAATTTTATACATTAATTAAAGAAAAACAGAACATAAAATCTCTTCTTCCAAAACTTGGATGTGGGTAGCTTTATTAAAATAACAACAGTCAAACTCAACCGTGTCTGTCAATGCTATTTAAAACTTAGAAAATTTCTTGAGAGATACAAATTAAAAACACTGAGCTTCCATCTCATTCCAGAAAGAATGGCTATCTTCAAAGAAATCAAACAATACAAAGTGCTAGTGAGGCAGTAGGGAAACCGAACCATTCTTTGTTGTTGGTACAAGTATTTTGGAAATCAGTATGGAGATTTTTCAAAACACTAAAACTAGAAAATAAATTTGACTCAGCTATTTCCCTTCTAGGTGTCTTCCTAAAAAAGTTACAGACATCATACTGCAGTGATACCCACCTATTCATGATTATAGCAGTACAATTCATAATAGATAAATCTTGGAAGAAGGCTACATGTCCATCGGCAGGTGAATAGATAAAAAGTATATGGTATATACACACAATGTAGAACAACTCTTCCATAAAGAGGGATAAACTTTACTCATTTGAGGGAAAATGGATGCACCTGGAGACCGTAATGTTAAGTGAAGAAAATGAAACACACAAGCTTAAATATTTCATGGATCCTCTTTCATGAGAAACTCAATGAACAAGGTATAAAATAAATGATCAATAATAGGAAACAGAGATCGATCTTTCTCAGATAAGAAGGGGATCAAGAGATGTAGAAAAGTAGGGGGGTTACTGAAGAATTTAAGATGCCTTATGTATATTTATCAATCCCCATGAGAAATCTAATCATTATGTACTGCAAACATGAACTAAAAAAATAAAATGAAAATAAAGGGTCTACATGAGTTTTAAGGCTAAAATATCTATTCAAGTGTCTTTAAAAATTTAAGTGTGTCCTCCATTTTCATGGTTTAATTTATTTAAAAGTATAGTTTTGTCTTGCTTTAGATACCTAATTTTAAAGAGACCCAAGTACATTATTGAATCAATATAAGATGTATTCAATTTCTAAGACCCTGTCTGTTATTACACATAACTTAGGTTGAGCATTTAAGTTAGATATGTTGACGCTTGGAAAATGATACCCTCCAAAGAGGCCTCAGAAGTAAAGGCCTCTAAAGCAAAGTTTCTCTATGACCTTCCGCTGACTTACAGTCAAATTACCTCAAAGCTAGCCAGAGAAATTAGCATCCTTCTTCCCTAAAGCTCAGCCATGAGAACGAAAAGCCATTAAACAAAACAAAACAGCCAAAAAAAAAAAAAAAAAACACACACACACACAATAAAACCCCAAGATATTTTGCTAACTTCCCACAACTTCCTGTGGACCATCTGCAAATGAAAAAGTTTGTGCTTTCATTTTAGAGTGGTCTTGCCTCATATCCAGGTGGAAGAAAATTTCTTACGCAGGTGCGGGAGTGGATGTGAGCAGAAGGAATCTGCAGGCTCTCCTCACCCTGTTACTGCTAGATTGTACGCTTGTCCAATCACATTTCTGCATGACTGTCCATACTTCACCTAATTTAAGTGCAAAAGTGGGTAATTTATATTGGAGCATGTGATTAAATAAATGTGTTATAGTTTTCACTTGCTAATTCATCTTTTGTTTTACACGTAGCTCTTATCATGGGTAGGAAAATTATCACTACTCTCTTTCCCTGCATCTGTATGTTATTAAATTGCTCCTCGCTTTATGTAATAGTTTTCCAATATTAAATATCATAGTTTAGTTACAGAAGTTGAAATGCCAAAACTCTTCAAGCTCTGTTTTTCTAGATAAGTCATTTCAATCAAGCAAAACTAAGTTTAGACTCACTATTTATAAAATCTATATATTTTTACTGTATTATGACTCTAAGCTGGGCTTTACACAGAAGGATAAAATATTTTTGTGAATAATTCTTGAAATATTTTATAGCAAATGAATAAACTACCTTGATTTAAGACTGTAAAAAAAAATCTCTTCAAATGAGTCAATTTTCTACTAAATGGTATTCTGTAATAAGAGTGAATCTTATTACTCTGTAATAAGAGTAAAAAAAAGTAAGACAGATCCTTATTTTCCCAAGTATGACTTTTAACTGCCTGATGTATCAATGGCAGTTAAAAGTCATACTTGGGAAAATAAGGATCTGTCTTACTTTTTTTTACTTTCAAAGTTTGGATCGAAACTAAGTATCTTTTGAAATACTAGGCACTGTTCCAGAGCTATGCAGAGGACATTCTGCAGCCAGTGTCATAGTCAAATTACTGCTTTATAGCAAGAAAAGTTCTCATCCTAAAAATAATGATATTAATTCAGTCCATGAATTTCTCCTTGTCCTTACAATCATCCTGTCACTCGGTAAAAAAGGAAAAATATTCCACATGGTTTCCAAGTTTTTGTTCAGTGTCTCTGCAGTAGATTCGCACTAAGTGACTGAGACCATCACTGTAACTTGCATGTAGTCATATGCATGCAAAGAACAAATTAGATTTCTAATTAAGCAATCCATATTAGGGCCATCTGTCAGATGGGAATTAGTCTTCAGGGCATTTTTAGAGAGAGGTTATTGAAGGAATATTTGTATCCACATTCTCAGTAGTCAGGAAATTACTCAACAAGGTGCTGAAAAATTTCTTTACCATAAACAGGCAGATTTCCCCTTTGCTTATTTGTTTATTTTTGTAGACACTTAATAACTAAGTGAATATATATATATATATAGATAGATAGATAGATAGATAGATAGATATAGATATAGATATTCTGGTTTAACCCCAAGGAGTAATTTTAATCAAAGAACTTCAGAAGAAATAATGCTTGGCCATGGTGCATATCTACTGTGAAAGAAAATTTCAATTAGATAGAAACTTTTTAAACTCTTCAATATGGAAATTATACAATGGATAATTTTACAATCTGCAGGTAGATAATTTGAAATTCACTAATTGTAAAATCTTTTCTTCTAACTCCTTGAAATGTGTATTTTTGCTCTTATCTAACTGTAACTTAGTACTCACTTATCAACATTTTCTCATTCCTTCCACCCTCCACTGTTCTCAAACTGCACTTAAAACTCTTTAGAAATTTGAGGGTACTCAGTATCCAATAGTGTAAATGGAAATTGAAGGCTCACATAAATCTCAAAATGTATTTTCCAATAACCTACTCTTACTGCATTTTATTTGACCATTTACAACTCTTTTTGCTTCCCCTGACTTTCTCCTGTGAAACTTCACAGATAAGAAGATTTTGAATTAGAAAATTTTCTTTAAAATGTTCTATTTTATTTTCAAAATTGTTTTAAAATGAATACATAAATTGTGATAAAAAGTTCAAATTAAGAGGTAACATGTGATGTTTACAATGCTTCTGGGAAAATGTCCAGAATTGGGATAATTGGGGTCAAATGGGATCTCTAATCCTAGCTTCTTGAGTTACTTTTTCCTCACAGCCCTGCCAGCATTTGTTATAGGTTGAATTTTTTATTTTGGCCATTCTTTCTGGAGTGAGATGGAATCTCAGTGTTGTTTTAATTTGCATTTCCCGAATGACAATTGATGTTGAACATTTTTTAATATATTTATTTGCTTTTAGTATTTCTTCCTCTGAGAAGTGTGTATTCATCTCAGATGCCTATTTTTGGATTGGGTCCTTAAATTTTAGAGGCCTGATTTTTTAAAATTCTTTGTATGCTTTAGACAGAAGTCCTTTGTCTGATGGACAATTGGCTAAGATATTTTTTCCAGTTCCCGGGTTTTTTTTTTTTTTTCACGCTGTTGGAGATTTCCTTTGACATGCAAAAGCTTTTTAGTAAGATGAGATCCCAGTTGTTGATTCTTAGAATTGTTTCCCATGTAGCTTGATTTTTGTTCATAAACTCTCTGCCTACTCCTATGTCATCAAGATTTTTATCTACTTTGTCTTCCAGCAAACTTAGTGTCTCCTTTTTAATATTCAGATCTTTGATACATTTTGACTTTATTTTAGTGCATGGTGATCAACATGGATCTAGTTTTAGTTTATGGCATATAGAAAGCCAGTTTTTCCAGCACCATTTGTTAAAGAGGCTATCTTTCTTCCAATGTACATGTTTGGCCCCTTTGTCAAAGATGAGGTGGCTGACTGTCTTTTTAGTTGTGGCTGTATCTTCTAATGCATTCTGTTGATCTTCAGGCCTTTTTGTATTCCTGCACCATGCTGATTTTATCACAGTAGCTCTATAATATAGTTTCAAGTCAGGAATTGTGATGCCTCCTGCCTTACCTTTGTTGCCCAGAATACCACAGTGATATTTGTGCACCTGTGTTTATAGCAACCCAATTTGTAATAGTCAAATCTTGGAAACAACCCTAGTGCCCATCAATCAAGGAATGGATAAAAAAGATGTGATATTTTTGTACAATGGAGTACTACTCAGCTATCAAGGAAGATTGCATCCAGACTTTTATAAGTAAATTGACATGACTTGAGACTATACTCTTAAGTAAGATAAATCAAACTCACATGCATAAATACCATATTATCTCCTTAGTGGAAGAAACTGAAACAGTATATATGATCCAAAATCTACAATAAATACTGTGTAAAGGTAAGAAACTGCTCAAAGTGCAAATGTAATTGGGGAAGGGAAAAGGAGGAAAGAAAGAAG
Organism: Dasyprocta punctata; assembly: GCA_004363535.1. Lineage (NCBI taxonomy): Eukaryota > Metazoa > Chordata > Mammalia > Rodentia > Dasyproctidae > Dasyprocta > Dasyprocta punctata. The sequence goes on along the minus strand of RJWM01019471.1, from coordinate 5,811 downwards.
GGAAAAGGAAAAAGACATAAATCTGTATACATGTATATGTAAGATAGCTAAAATGACTATACTAGTTATTGAGAAAGAATGGTTAATACTCATATGATTAGATCAATTTTATGTCTATATCTGTTAATGAAAACAACCGTGTTGAAGGTAATGATAAGCAATATTGCAACCATTGTCAAGTTCCTATCATCTTGTTTTGTAAACCTATGTTACTGTCTTGGATTTGCTGTTGTCATTTGTTCGTCTCTTTTGCTTTTTGTCTTTCTTTTCTGTGTCCTTTTTCTCTTAAATAAAATAAAAAAAAAATAAAATAAGAAGTAACAAGGTATTTGTATACACGGATATATTGGGGAATGTTCAAATCAGGTTAAACATATTCATGTCTCAAACATCCATTATAGCTTTACACTGAAAAAGTTACAAAATGTTTTCTTTTAGCTCCTTGAAGTGTGCATTTTTTGCTTCTGTCTAACCGTAATTTAGTACTCCATGATCGTCATTTCCCATTCCTTCCACTCTCCCCAGTCTCTCATGGCCACCATTGTAGTCTCATTTTTATGAAATCAGCATTTTTAGATCAACTCACTAGCATGATAAGGTTATGTGATACTTGCCTTTTCGTTATTTTACAAGGGTTAACAGCATAAAGTGTTAAATCAGATGGAAGTTCCTTCAGTGTCCACGCCACTCATTTTATGTTTTATTCTATTTGCCTGTGCTCCCATATTATGGCCCCCTTAGCAAAGCATTAATGACATTGAGTTGTTATTTATCATTTCATTGTTCTCAAGATTGTTCTATTTTAGGGACAGATTTATACTTACCTGATATTTCTTTACGTACCTCCAATGTGGAGAAATTCAAGGAAAAATGTAGAGAAATCCTCAGTTACACTGGAAGAAGCACTCATGTGAGGAAGTACAAGATATGTTAGGAGAGGATGGAAGCCACGGTCAACGCGGCAACAGAAGGCTGAGGTGAGGTTCAGTGGTAGAGCCTGGCCTAACGTCATGAGACTGTGGCTGAGAGAGAGAGAGAGAGACACAGAGAAAGATAGAGAGACACACACACATACAGAGAGATAATACATATAGAAATTATGTGCTGTATGTATACTTATATAGGGAGAGAGAGAGGGAGAGACAGAGACAGAGAAACAGAAAGAGACTCAGACGACAAAAGTTATAAAGCCCTGGGACTGAATCTTAGAGGTAGGAAAGAAATTAAATTTCCTGACTTAGTTATACGTTTATCTTAGTTGCTTCCCTATTACTGGTACAAAATACTTGACAACCATAAGTTAAAAGAGGAAAGATTTATTTTAGCACATAGCTTGTAGAGATTTGAGGCTATGTAGTTGGCTGGGGTCAAGGTAGGGTGGCATGGCTGGCAGGTGTTGCAGAGAAGAAGCAGCTCATAGTAGGGCAGCAGCAGTCAGCCTCCCTTTCCCTTTTATCCCATCCAGCATGCAAGCCTATTGGATGGTGCCAACCACATACAGCACAGACCTTCCCATTACCCACACCAGAATAATGCTAAACCAATCAGTGCACTGACGTTCATCGCACCCTTAATTCATTGTAACAAACACTTAATCCCAGGTTTATGCATCCATGATCCAGTCACCACCCAAGAGCCCCACCCATGAGTACATGAGCCTTCGAGAGACTATCCAGATACAGCCCATAACATATAGAAAAAAATAAATAGGAAGTGGCTGTATCCCTCAACAACTATTGTAGTATTTTATTGAAAATGATGGTAGAAGACATTTGAGATGAGATGTAGTATCTGAAAATTCACATTCGGACTCTTAAACTTAGTTTCTTCCACTGGACCAGGCATTTTGGTTACTGAATCATTGGTTAATATATTCCAAATTCTTATGTCAAGGCAGAATTTTTATACTAGATGTTAAACTGAAGTTCAGGAGTCTTGGATATTTTTGAAAGTGTAAGAAAAGAGTAGAACATGGGTGCAATATTTCTGTCTCAGTTTTCAGTGAAAAACTGTCTTCCTGGAAGCAAACTAAATGCACATACAGATAATAAGAAGAAATGAAACAGAAATAAGAAGACAAAATTTAAAAAGTTAGCACACATTGTGTGGTACATTCATGGTATTTGTTGAAAATCTAGAACATGTTGGGACAGTTTATGATCATCATTGCTGTCAAGATATTTTATCCATAGCAGGCTCAAGTTGGAAAAATAAATTTTGCTATTTTTTAAAAAAGAATTTTCAAATGTCAATTTAAATTTCTGATGTATATTATTTTCAGTTTGTATAATTATTTCTTGAGTACTAGCCCATCACATTAAAAAGCAAGCAACCAGTTAAAAAAGCACTTACCAGCTCTAATTTATTTTTAATGAATAAAACACTTCTAAAGTAAAGCTAAAGATGATCCATTTATTGTGTCTTACTATATTTTGTGTGGCTCTAATAAAACCTAAAACTGGGTAATTCCTAGCGAGCGGAAATTTATCTGTTACAGTTCTGGAGAACTGCAAGAGGAATTCAGTACTACCAGGTTTGCTCACTGCCCAGTGTGCTGCCTTCAACCTCACGGTCTCCAAGGAGAAACAAGGCCGTGTCCTCACGTGGCAGATGATGGAGAACAACAAGGGGCAAACTCCCTCCATCCAGCCATCTGGATTAAGCCATTAACCCGTTTATGAGGGACCAGTACGTTTCTACCACCCAAGGGGTTTTGTCAGGCATTAAATTTCAACACCTGAATTTAGAGGGAACACATTCAATCCAAGCAACCAGGAAACATTTTTTAAATTTTCTGTTATTATTTAAATACTTTTAATCATATGACCTACTTTCCATTTCACTTATTTTGAGAATTACTGTAAATATAATAAATGTTAAAGATCTGTACAATTAGAGATCTTTGTCTTGTTAGGCAATCTAGACTTTTTGAGCAATCTTTCTCTTTAGACTGAGTTACACTGTACTTCTTCATGTTTATATACCATGGGATATGCAAATATACAAGGCTCTCAGAATCAGAGATATGCTAATAATGTTTCTTTCCCTTGTAGATTAGATGTCTGAGAATGTAGTTTTCTAAGGATACATTTTCTGTTGAATTACATTTGAGTATAATTAAATAGTATAACATGTATTTTTCAATAAAATGTATTACATATTAATTTTTATCTAAATGTAACAACATTTTTTGAGTTGAGTGACTGTGACATTTTCAACTGGAAAGCTAATAATTTTGAGCTACTCAATACCCATTTTGTTTTCATTATTTAATCTGATTGTTCAGGATGGGCCACTTTGTCAAAAAATTCATTCTATATATACATACACAAATTTCTTGGTATAATTTTTCCAAACATGGCAAGAGTTTTCCACCTCCTACAGTCTGCTATTACATTTGTTTGCCATCTTAACTTTTCCAATCTTCAAACTGTTCCTTGTTCTCCTATAGCTATCTTGCTTCTCCCCTTTATTGTTGCAAGATTGGTGGTTCACCGAACTGTATTCCAGAGAAAGTTATCTCTAAGGAGTGTAAATTGGTTATATGCTCAAAAAGAAATAAAAGTTCACATATTTAATTAAAATGCATTAACATGATCAAATACATTGTAAAAATAAAATGAAAAGGAAAGAAAAAGGTAAGAAATTTCATGAGTATAATTTGTCTATGGAAATATTTTCATTTTCTTTACCTCAGGGAATTACTAGACTAAATCTAAGTAGAATAAATCTGTGATTCTTTCATAGATGTACATAAAGTTTGATAAAATTTTTGACTTATTGTTTACCCTGACTCTAGTTATCTTTTTAAGAGTTCTTCTATAGTGTTTTTGTACATACTTGTATTTGTGTGTGCACTGAAAAAAAACAAAAGAATCCTGTTTAAAGAAGATTTATCCATCTCAATATAGAATAGAAAACAGATGGTTACTGAATAAGCATTAACAGAATGATACACTGTCTACAGAAGTTGGCATGAAGTGGCTTCAAAGCTAGGACTAAATGTCATATATTTCCTACAGCAGAATATGAAAAAATCAATTACTTCAACAGACAAAAGGCCTTCCTTTCTGTAGCATTATACCTAGAAGATCTCTGAACTATTTCCAATGGTGCAATTTTACAAAATCTCTGTATTTTGGCTACAACCTTGAAGTTATATCTCCCCAATAAAAGTTTAAGGTTGGACTTTTTCCCTAGAGAGACTTATTTCGATCCCAAAAGTGAGAGATAAAGCCAGATTCACTTTATCTCCCAGGGAATATTCTAAGAAAAGGGTGAAAAGGATATTCTCTTGCCCTTTATAAACAGGAAAAAAAAATCAGTTTCACATATGTATATAGTATTTCCTAGTGTTTCCTAACTGGTGAAATCAGAAAACAAACTAAATGGTTTGTTGGACATTTTTTCTTGTTCTCACTTGATCCTACCTTCTTACACCTGTCCCTTCTGCTTTCCTGAACTTTGTATTTTCACGCTGTGCCGTGCTGTGCAGAGTGGATCCTTAATGAGCATTGTTTATTAACTCATTCACTAGATCAACTCTTATCAAAACTCTAGGGTAAAAATTATCCCCAAAGCTGTAGACATAACACAGCTGTACAGTAAATTACTGCCACATTGATAATAACATTGCATCTTGAAAATTGTATTATTTTAGAAATAGTCATCAAACTGATAACAAATGTTAACTAAACAAAATGGTGTTCCTACTCTAGACATTCTGGATAGAAATTCCACATTGTCCTTATTATTCAGTTTCTTGGAGTGAATTAAATTATCCAATACATGAAGCCATTAAATGGAACTCATACGAAATTTTACTTGACTACAGAAAACACTAAACATTATTCATGTTTACTATGCTAAATATTGTTTTCTACATTTTAATTAATATTGCAAACTATCAATTGAAATACTTTTAGTTCTCTCATGATACAAGCTTTAGGAGTCACTGAACCAAGAAACAGCAGTAAATTTTAGAAGAACTGGAATCACACAAGATGTTGCAAATACTCCACAGTCGTGATTGTAAATGTCAGTAGTACTTTCATAATGTATGTGGAAATTTCATATTTTGAAGGGAAAAAATGGAGTTAAAGTTATTCACTTTTAAAGAGTGAAGAAAGAAGAGTCAAGTGACTTTATTCATATTCCAATACGAAAATCTAATTCCTCTTTTGACTAGACTCACAGATGTGACCCAATTGACTGAAAATTTACTGTGCCTTTAAAAATAGCAAAAATTGACTAAGAAATTCTTGCCACACACTGAGCCAAGAATTACTATATAAAAAAAAATTAAAGCAAGAAACAGAGGCTCAAATGCAAGTCTGATCTTAGACTGGACAAATGTTATGAGACCCCTCCAGTTCCATACTATTGTCTGAGCAATTAATATCCCAGTAAAAGGGTATCAATATCCTGATATGTAAGAATACCATCAGTGGTTTATTGTCCCATGAGATTACAGAAGATAACAGAAAATTAACAGTGATGAAGTCTGATGTTTTATGTTAGCACATTTGTAATGAATGTGATGAACGTGGGGAATATACTGGACAAAAGCAATATAACTGTTCATACTAAATAGAGATCTGATCAGTTTTTTGACTACCATTTAAAGAACACTAAATAGGAGTATGCCCCAAGGCAATCAGAATCAGAATCAATATAATTTATATCCCTTGTCATATAATTTTTTTTAAAAGCTATGATGTATAAATACTTGATATTGTTTTTATCTTCTCTTTTCCTTTGGAGTAGAAATAAGTTGATGTGACTGACTTTCCTCTTGCGGTTTTAAGAAAA
>RJWM01019470.1:7351-39021 GCA_004363535.1 Dasyprocta punctata | reverse complement strand
TCCCTGGAGATCTGAAGCAGAGAAGGTAGACACTTAGAAAGGCAATATGTTCATGGATTGGGTGACTTAAAGTTAAGATGACAATATTCATCTAATTGATCCATAGGTTCAACAAACCCCTATCCAAGTCTCTATGCGTTTTCTACAGAAATTGACAAGCTCATCCTACAATTCTTACAGTAATGCAAAAGACCTAGAACAGCCAGTTGTGCTGGTGATGGGACTTGGGCATGGTGGAGTGAGGAGCTTGGCAAACCCAGCTGATAGTGTACTCGCTGATGAAACAATGTTACTCTCTGAAGACTGCAACAAAGCAAAGTTGTCACTTTCACTGGCAGTGTACCAGAAGTACTATCCAGAGCAATTAAGCATTTAAAAAAATGCATCAGATTTGGATGAAAGAAATAAAACTATACTTTTAGGTGACATAATCTTATATACAGAAAGTCAGAAGAATTCACATAAAAACTCCTAGAATGAGTAAATAATTTCTATAAGTGTGACAGTTAAGTTTGTCACCTTGGTTGGCTTGAGAGCTGTCTACAGGATTAGTAAATTATATCTGTTATGGCCCTGTATCATTTAAGGAGTAATGGCAGAAAGTCTATATATTCAGTACATTTACAAATTTTTCTAGAATATTTTTCATTTGCAATTGGTTGAATCCTTGGATGTGGAACCTGAAGATATTGAAGGTTGCTTATATGTTGATAATTGTTAAAACTGATAACAGGGACTCAACTCTACTATTCCTTCTGCTTTTGTGTGTATTTTATAATTTTCATAATGCAATGTTTAAAAATAAACCAGTAGGGTTCTAGGAAAATTGTGTAGCAAGAAAATATGGTAGAAAGATGATTTAATGATAAGAATGTATGGTCTTTCACACTGAATTCTTTAGATATTCTAGATGTTAGTCCTCTGTCCGAGGAATAACTGGCAAAAAATTTTCCTATTCTGCAGGTTGTCTCTTCACTTTTTTGGTTGTTTCCTTTGCTGTGCAGAAGATTTTCAATTTCATATGATCTCATTTGTTGATTCTTGGTATTATTTCTTGTGCCATTGGGGTTCCATTCAGAAATTCTTTGCCTATGCCTGTGTCTTCAAGAGTGTTACAAGGCTGGGCATGTAGCTTTGTGGCACAGCTACCTGGCAAGTGCGAGACCTTGAGTTAGATTCTTGGTACCAAAAAAATAAAAAAAGAATTTTATTTATATTATCTTCCAGGAGATTAAGTGCTTCTGTTTTAACATTTAGATCTTCAATCCATTTTCATTTTAGTTTACTACATGGTGAGATACATGGATCTAGACTCAACCTTCTGCAGGTGGAAAGCCAATTTTTCCAGCACCATTTTTAAGGAAGCTGTCTTTTCTTCCAGTGCATGTTTTTGGAGTCAAAAAAATTCAACTCCCCACTAGAAAAGAGCCAATAAAAAAATGGGCAACCTAATGAATAGACACTTTTAAGAAGAAGTACAAATGGTTAATACATGAAGAAAAAGTTCAATATTATTGGACATTAGAGAAATGTAAATTAAAAATACACTCAGATACCATCTTACCCCCAAAAGAATGGATATCATCAAAAAAATCAAACAATAACAAATGCTGGTGACGATATGGGGAAAAGAACTCTTCTACTCTGTTGGTAGGAATGTAAACTAGTACAACCACTTAGAAAATCAGTATGAAGAATCTTCAAAGAACTAAAAATAAAAATTTCACTTGACCTAGCAATCTCCCTTCTAGATATCTTCCCAAAGGAGTTATAAAGTCATGATATTACAGGAATACATGTACACTGTTATTTATACCTCAATTTATATTAGCTAGACCTTTGAAACAGCATATATGTCTATCAACAGAAGAATGGATAAGGAAAATGTGGTATTTATACACAATAGAGTGCTACTCTGCTATAAAGAAATATAAACGAGGCATTCGTAGATAAATGGATGCAGTATGAGAACAATGTTGAGTGAAACATGTTAGATATGATAATTTCTCTTATATGAGAAACTAAAAATATATATACAAATAAAGAGCAAAATAGATAAATAGGAAGTAGGGATAAGTTTCTATAATTCCCCAAATTACCTATTTTGCTGTTTCAAAAATATTTTAATATATATGCTAACTGGTTTCATTTATACTACTAATTTCTTAGTTTATTGAAAAGAAAGTTCTGTGCTATTATCTATTTTTTTTATAAGAGGCAATCTGTTTTGTCTATGACTTGTATTCTATTGTTGTTATGAAATTTTAGTTTTTTGTAAAATAAATAACTACTTAAAAAGGAATTGCACATTGAAACTAACTGCATAAATCTCTACTTGTAGATTCAAAGGAAGCATTTGAGTAGTCTTTAGTTAGCCATCTTAAAAAAAGATACATTTAAAAAATCCATGTCACAACAGTCATAGGTCTGTGCCCCAATCCCCAAACATTCAATGGTGCCACTTTGCAGCACCTCTGTGGAGAAACAAACAAGCTCATCCATTGGATAACCCACACACTCTGCAGGTTGCCTGGCAAAAAGGCGTCTGGGACCGGTGGTTCTTCCTCCCCCAGTGGGAAGGACTGCATGTAGACTTTGACTTCTCACAAGATCTCCAGGCACTCTCAGAGCTGACTGCACCCTCTCCTGGATGGCCAGAACCTAGACAACTCCTGCCTGTGAATCTGGCTCCTGGCCACCCTATGAACATGCATAGCAGCAAAGGGGAAATTCTCCACTGGAGTGCAGGACAAGGTGTATCCAGCTGTGACCTGATTCCTGACCACTCCTTGGGGTGGTAAAATCTCAGGGGCTCCCATGTCTCCTCTAACAGACTTTCTGCTTGTACAGTCTCCTCAAAGCCTGCTCTGTGTCTACATCATATTGTAGGACATTCCTTTACCCACCTTCCACAGGTGGTGCCCAGCTAGGAGCACAGAGGGCTGGTTCTGATTATTGCCCTTTGGGAACAGAGTGGCCAGTTAGGCTATCCTGTGTGTGACCACAAATTATAAATTGAGGTTCGCCTTGCCTTGTGGGCCAGTTACAATGTGGAAACTGCCGTTTTCTCAGGGCTAAGGCTGAGGCCTCTAAGGTCCTGATGCCGGGGTGCTCACGAGGCAGGGTGAGCTCTGTTGAAGACAATACAGGGAGGGGGCAGTACCCAGGTGTAGGGAAGGATCTTAACTTGTTTCTTTTGTAATGTTAAACTTGTTCCCTTGCTTTTCCAGGGAAAGTACCTTCTTCCTCCCCCTGCACTTCTTCCTGGCAAAATAAAAGTGGACCAGCAGACGAGGTCTTCATCTTTGCCCATCCTGAGGCACTGACCTTCCAGCCCTCCTTAAGCATTTCTAATATTGTCTCTTTTTTATTTCATTCTTTGCTGTACTCCTCATACAGGTAACTGAGGGTCTTGGCCTGGTCCCTGCACCTGAGGGCAATGGCAGACCATTGGCTGAGCTGGGATTCCCACCAGCAGGTGGTTATGAAATTTATTCCCTTGACTTGTGGGAGTCAGAGAGTAGTTGTTGTAATGTAATAGTGAGGTTATGGAAGACAAGATCGCCTGTCCATAATCCTACTCCTTTGTTTTCCTGAAAAAATTTTCGATGTCTTAGGCCAAGAAGGAAATGACAAAAGAAGCCTTATTCTTAGGCCACCATCGGAGGGGCGGAGTCATTGCTATCACTTGGATCTAAAAGTTCTTCACATGCAATGTGGCAGCTGGAGAACCAACAATGAGTAGAAGTGAGTTGAGCTCTATCATTACCAGCAGCAGCCAGAGGCAGGTGCTGATTTACAGGATATGAAAGAACTGCATTAGAGACTTTAGGTGAGATCAGAGACAGGTAAGCTGGGTGAGTTAATCAAGTCCCCTGCTACCACGTGGATGGTCTAGAACTGTGTGATTCTTGAATTGGGTGCCAAGGTCCTGGCAGCCACATATCTGCACAGAAGAGAGCTCTCCCAGACCTTGAGTGTAGTGTGGAATTCTACTGATGTTGTGGCTATTTGAGACAGGCTGGTGTTTTATTATGTGATAGTCCTGGGCAGCGTGAGGAATTTCCAACAATATACCCTCAACTCTGAGCCTGCAGATGTGTTAACGGTCTTTCAAGTAGGGTCATTACTAACCGGGATCCCTGTGTGGATGAGAGGTGGGATAACATCTTTTGCTGGTGTGTTCCATGCCTCAAGACAAAAAAAAAAAAAAATGGAGATAAGGGGCTAAAAATAGATCCACATGTTTGGTTGTGACAAAGGGGAACAGGATGGTGGTGAGCAAAGAGAGGAGAAGACCTAAGGACCAGATTGCTGTAAAACAGGATGAAGATGGTACATTGAAGGTGTTGACTGGCCACCCAATCCTCATCTTTGAAAAGCAAGTTAGAGATGTGTGAAATCAGGGCTGCTGTGGGCTCAGAGATGCATCCTCCTGCTTGGACCTGCCTCAGGGGCTTAGGAGATGACTGAGGGGCTGTATGAGTCTCAGTGTGGACCGAAAACAAGCGATGAGGCTTACCCTCTTAGCCAATCTTGGGCGCTGACTACAGGATAAAGCTCAAACACAAGTTTGGGACTGAGAGGGAAAATCCAAGTGATACAAGAGAACTCAGGCATGATCCTGGTTAATAAAACAAACAAACAAACAAAATAAACACTAACAGGATATTAGTGAGAAATGGATAAAGTTCACATGGAAAAAAATAAATGGGTCAATGTCAGCCAGAGAATCTCCCTCCAGCATACCATGCAAGTAGAATAAAGTATAAGAAAGCTTTTTGTAGCTGGACATGGTGGAGCATGCCTGTAAGCCCAGCATTTTGCAAGACTGAAGCCGAAAGATCAAAAGTTCAAGGCCAGCCTGGGCAACTTAGCAAACCCCTGTCTCAAAATAAAAAATAAAAGGGAGGGGGCAGGTCAGTGGTAGAGCGCCCTTGGGTATAATCCCCTGTGCTACACAAATGGAAAAGAGTAAAGAAAGCTTCTCGTAAGGCTGGCTGTAAGTGACTCCTGTCATCTGCTTACTCAATTAGCAAGAACGAGTCACCTGGTCAGATGTGGCTGCTGTGGGTCTAGCAGTGTTGTGGCCTCCCAGCAGCAACACTACCATAGAAGGGGAATACACTGCCTTATTTCTTACAGCGACTGACAGGAGGCTTATCATGCCCATTTGTGTGACTGCCCTGGCCCTTAGGGAAGGTAACTTTATCAAATTCACAGTTTATCAGAGCTACAAACGAAACTGCGTTTGTCATAAAGACATGAATTCTGAGCCTGAGCTCTTTCCTCCAGGTGAAAGAAAGGAAACTTAGAATGACCTAGTTGTACTGTAGGCTGTAAAATCTGCACAGGGCTCTCCAAGGGCCTCACAGGAATATTTGTCCAGGTTATGCCTTTTACCTGGGTGGCCAAAAGACTGGTGGATTTCCTGTGGATGAGTAAACTGAGGCCCAGGCCCAGGTAATCTATTAATGGCAGAACTATAGGATAAGACTGTCAGGTTATAGCTCCATCTGCTTCCTAATTCACACTGCCATGATTCCCCTTTCTCTTCCTGATGGATGCATTCTGATCAAACTCCTGTTAGTGGGCAAGTCCTTTATTTTTTAGCAGGAGAGTTAAGCATTCTTCAAAGGCAGGCACCAAGCAGGTTTACATGTTGTGATCACCTCACAGAGGAGTCTAGTTTTCATGTCAAGTCCCTGCCCAACTTTAGGAGACATGACTAGCTATACTTCTCATTCTGTCCCTTGTTCTGGGAGAAAAGGTTTTGTGTGTGTGTGTGTGGTACAGGGGGTTGAACCTACAGAACTCTGAGCTACATCTCTAACACTTTTTTTTTTTTTTTTTTTTTTTTTTTTGCGGCACCGGGGATTGAACTCACAACCTCATGCCTGCCAGGGCAGGCGCTTAAGCCACTGAGCCAAACTCCTAGCCCTAGTTTTTTGAGGCAGGGTCGCACTGTGTAGCTCAGGCCAGCCTTGCGCTCGCGTTGTAGCCCAAGCCGGCCTCGAACTCACAACGTTCCTCCTACCTCAGCCTCCCACCTCAGCCTCCCGAGTGCTGGGATTAAAGACGTGCGCCACCACGCCCAGCTTCTAACACTTCTTGAGACAGAGTCTTGTTAAGTTGCCCAGATTGACCTTGAACTTTCAGTCTCCCCACATAGATCTCCTGAATAGCTGGAATAAATGTGTGTCTTAGTTACTTTTCACTCATTGCCGAGACAGAATATCTGACGCCAAACATTAGGGAAGGAAAGGTTTATTTCCTACAGTTCTTGGGAGTTTCCATCCATACTTAGTTGGTTTCAAGGCAGCATGGCATGGTGGGGCCGCCATTCACAGCAGCCACCAAACAGCAAGGTGTGCTGGTGAGAGAGAGACGGCAGAAGAGCAATAGAGGGGAAGACCCACCTTCCTTACACTGTATGTCGGCTCTACCCTTGGACAGGTGCAACACTCACATCTTCAATCCCAGTGCTACACAACAAACCAATCACAAATACCAGACTCAGTCCCTTCCAAATTAGACGAGGCCTTGGGGGGACACAGATCATCGAATACATTCCACCCCTGGACCCCCAAGGACTCATGTACATCCTTAATACAAAAGACATTTAGTCTATCTCAAAGAGTTGCTGAAGTCCTAACAGTTTCAGCACTGTTGAAAAGTCCAAGTCCCAAATCTCTTCTGAGATCTATGGCAAACTGTTAACTGTAACCCCTGTACAAATGAAAATGAGGTTAAACACTTCCAACATATAAAGGCACAAGATAAACGTTACCATTCCAGAAGTTACAAACAGGGGAATACAAAGCATTGGAACAAAAGCAAGTCCAAAATCCAGCAGGGCAAATATTAAGTCCTGGAGTTCTCCACTCAGCATCTGAAGCAATCTGGTTGCAAGCTCCAAAAGGCTTGAGTGACTCCACCCCTGTGGCACTTTCAGGGGTCTTAATTTCCATAGCTTTCCTTGGATGATCTATGTTCCTTGGTTTCATCCTTACATCTTTACACACTGCACTCTGCAGGTGAGGCAGAAGCTGCCTTAGCCTTTTCTGTGCATTTTCCTTGCACCTAAAACCAGCACCACGTGGATGCTGCCAAGGTCCACTGCCAGCTGGAGCAGTAGCCAGGCTTTTCTCTCTCTTGACTGTAGGAATTGACTGCCTGGATTGCTGAGCTCTCTGAATCTGATTGTGAGGAACAGGTTTTCTATGCCACCACCATTCTGGAATCTGGTGTGGCCACCTCCATTCTGGAACCTGGTGTGGTCGTGACCCTTTTGAAACCTCCTGTTGCCTCTGTCGCCACTCTGGGACATGGCACTCTGTGGCTTTTTCCTCCAAGCAAACTCTTTCACTCTTGAAGGCCTGAGGTTGCAAAGGGTGGAGCCCTGCTACTTCCAGGGATACCCTCAGGCCATCTTTTTTATTCCTTTGTTCCTTCTCAGCAATTGAGGTCTCAGCCCTATCTTTACAGGCCACAGCTTCCTGGCCAAACTCATGTTTTAAATCACCATGCTGTGTTCTTTGCTCTTGATTTGCAACATAAATCTGACTAAAAGCTCCCAACAACAGTCAGGCCACCATTTCAACATTTGGCTGTCTTGTAATTTCCTTTTTTAGACTAATCAGTCTTCCGCCCCTAATCTCAGTCTCAGGCAAAGTCTCTGGGCAAGGACAGAATGCATACAAACTTTCTACCAAGCCATAACACACATTGTGTGGAGTCCAACACCCAGTGCAGTCCTTCTTCCCAGAAGAAACCTTCCAAGCCTGGTCTTTACTGGGAGGCTTTCTATCAGCCTTCTGGTTCTCTGAGCTCTGACCAGAATCTCCCATACAGAACAACCTAACCTGTTCCAGCTCTATGCATTCAGGGAACATCTCTGAACCTTTCCAAACATTTCCCACAAGAGCCTGGTCTTTACTGGCAGGTTTTCTATCAGCCTTCTGGTCTTCTGAGCTCTGACCAGAATCTCCCATACAGAGCAACCTAAGCTGTTCCAGCTCGATGCATGTAGGTGACATCTCCGAACCTTTCCAAATTCTTCCCACAAGCCATTTCCAAAGGCTGTTGAACCACATGGTCAGGAATAGTCACAGCAACAACTCCACTCCTCTGGTACCAAATTCTGTCTTAGTTACTTTTCACTCATTGCCAAGACAGAATACCTGATGCCAAACATTAGGGAAGGAAAGGTTTATTTCTTACAGTTCTCGGGACTTTCTGTCCATACTTAGTTGGCTCCAAGGCAGCATGGCACGGTGGGGCTGCCATTCATGGCAGCCACCAAACAGCAAGGTGTGCTGGCAAGAGAGAGAGGGCAGAAGAGCAAGAAAGGGGAAAACCCGCCTCCCTTATACTGTATGTTGGTTCCACCCCTGGGCAGGTGCAACGCTCACATCATCAATCCTGGTGCTACACAACAAACCAATAACAAACGCCAGACTCAGTCCCTTCCAAATTAGATGAGGTCTTGGGGGGACACAGATCATCTAATACAGTGTGCAACACCCTGTTTGGAAAAAACAATTTTCTGGTGTTCCTTCTCCCCTGCATTTAGTTTAAAGATTTCACTTTCCCAAATCTCCTTACATCTGGACCTGATTTCTGTCTGAAATACTAAGCCCTCTTTCCCTGGCAATTCCTTCTCAGTAAACCTTACCACCTTTGGATCTATTCTAAGTACATTCTGTTTAATAATTAGCCCTCATCATCCCTGGCAGACTTGGAGAAGAATCTCCCATTGATCCAACTCTGTTCCGGATATCCATCTTGGGTCATATCTCTTGCCCAGCCCACAAGGATCACCTTGTCTTTCCCCATACTGTTTCATTGTCTGTAAGTCAATTTCTTACATGTTAATAATTTATAGTTGTAGGGCACACACACCCTTACTAGTTATATGGGCTTAGTCTTACTTGCAACTAAAGAACTACTTCTATAATACCCCTAGATTCACAGGGTTATTCATCATAGCTACTGGAAGCCCAAATCTGCTCATGAAGCTAGCTAAACTTTTGCCTATTGGGGATGATTCTCCTGGTGTCAGGAAAAAGTAGGTTGACATCAATCATTTTGGATGTAAAAACCTAAGCAAAACAAAACTAAACCACTGGTAACCAGAGGCACTAGAAGACTCTAACAGAGATTTCTTTAGAGAGACTTATGGAAGGCAGTGATTATCTTGTGAAGGAATCCCTAAAGTAAAGGGTCCTCCAGGGTAGGACCATTTTTGTCCAAGGAGGCCAAGGTTCTTTAAATATCAATTAGATATAATATATAAATGAGTAAAAATATTTCTTCCATCTCATATTTGACACTGAAAATAGCTTTCATGACAAATACCATTATGTGATGTCCAGAACTTACAAAACTAGACATTTGGTTATATGATTATCCATGCTGCTCTACATTCACCTTTGTGTGTTCAAATCTCATTTCAGAGAAAAATAATATAATTGCAAAGAATCATAGTGTAATAAAGCCATAAAGGATTCTTTATAGATCAACACAGATAGTATCATATTTCCCTCCAGGATCCCATCTTTCAGCTGAGTTCTGAGGACAAATGGTGAGGCTCAAAGGACTAAGCCCTTTCAAAGACACCAGCTCTCTTTCTATGCAGTAGCCTTGAGGTCAAATCCAATATCCTTGAATTTTTTCCTGTCTTTATGTCCTAAGCCTCCGATTGTTCCTCATCCTAGGAAGGAAAGGACAGTCAGATGTTCCCTGGGGAGGAGGTTGGAGTATGGTCTTCACCCAGGTTAGCGGAGGAAGTCCTGGGCAGCCAGAGAAAGATAAAACCAACAGCCTGGTGCAAGGGACCAAGGAGAAGAGGTAGGGAGAAGAGTTTGTGTGAATGGAGCTTGGCTCTGGGACATCAGCATCACTAGGGAACCAGGGAAAGACCAATTCACGTGGGGCCAGCTCTGAACACACAGCCAACTTACAGAGCTCAACAGAGATGGCCTCAGGGGGTCCATGTCCTTAAACACCACCATAAGTCTAGGGAGGTAGGGGGAGGATAGATACAGAAGTGGGACCTTGGAAATTCAATATCCGGAGCAGGGCCCAAGTTGGGCAGTCTGCTGGCAGCAGGGTAAGATGTCAAAGTCCTGATCAAATAGTGCTGCAGGAGCCATTAGCAAAGGGCAGTGCTGCTGTGTTTGTGGATTTCTAGAAGCTCCTTTGATAAGCAAGTGCTGTGAGATGCTGTTTCATTGCTGACTAGTACATTTTTCATTCCCAGGAAATTGTGTGTCGTCCTCAGACAGTTTAGTCAGACTGTCCTCAGGGGAGTGAAGTGCAAGTGGAGTTTTGTAAAGCACACTGTAAAACCCCGCATGGCTTTTGGGTTTTCAGTTTCCAAGTAGACATTTCCTTATGAGAGGAAGAGTGACCTCAGCACCAAGACCACAGTTTGTGCACTGCACCATAGGCCCGGAGGGAGGCCTGGTGCTGTAGCCGCTGGGATTCCTGCCTGAAGCTGGTGGAGACCCTGCAGGCTGAGACAGTGAGGAGGAGGAGAGCTGGGGTGCTGGCCTGACCCTGTGGTCTCCCAACGCCACATCTCTGGGGGCTGAGTCCAGGGTAAAGATCCCCGATAAGTCTAGGGAGGCAAGGGGAGGAGGGACCTGTGCTTCACTGTCCTGGTGCTCTAGGTCCTCACAGTGTTCGGGTGGAGGCAGGTTAGGCTGTCGTGGTGCCGCCCAGCCCCAAGTCCCGTTAGCCCAGTGAGGTGGGGCTGGAGAGAGAGAGGGAGTACGACAGCAGCCGGAAAGGGATGAGGAGACGCCAGGTCCATCTGCTCAGGGGTCTGAGAGTGGAGGACGTGGGAGGAAAACCCTTCGGAATTTTCAGGTTTTCAACTCAGCTCTCCTGGGACCCAGAACTCCCTAAGTTTCTTTGTTCATTTACTTGCTTGTCTGATTATTATTTCAAAAGGTCATTTTTTTCCCCTTGTTTTCAGCACCTATTATATTTCTAGAGTTTGACTCTTGTTTTTGCTGCCGTAGCAGCTCTTTCTAGCTTTAGAGGATGCCCCCTGTTTCACCCTGGGGAGTGGGAGTCAGGTCTGAGTTGCCCGGTCCTGACTCCTCCCCTCCCCTTCCTGCCTCCTCCTCCTCCTGCTTCTTCTTCTATTTCCTCCCCAGCACTCCCTCGGCAGGATCAGTGACGGAACCCAAGGTCTCAAACATGCTTGGCAAGTGCTCTACCATGGAGCCACATCCCCAGCCCTCCTCTCCATTTGGATACTCTGATCACACTCATTTCTAGCTGGCAAAGTGAAGGTTTTAGAAATTTCAAAGTATGGAACTGCCAGAACTTTTGTGTGGCCATGCTGAGGAGAGAGGAAACACATACCATCTCTCTTCAGAGTTTTCTAAAGCTGTGGAGTTTCATAAGACATGGAGAAGCACCTAAATTCCAGAAGTTAAAGGCATTTAAACTCTTACCTTTCGGGCAAGTGAACATTTAACATCTTTGTGGATCTCAAGGTCGGAAGGGCTCAGAGAAGATTTCTAACTTCCTTTAAACTCCAAGTTCCCTGGCTTGTATTATTCTTCTTGATTCTGAACATTTTGACCAAACATGGTAAAATCTCATTCCAGTCATGACTGAGGAAGACTCCACACATGGAAATTCAGTAAGTGAGCCTTAAAAATTTAAGCAATCTAGGAACAAAAGAGCAATGGTTCCCTGAGGCTGGCAAGGGCAACTTTCTTTGAACCCTTTTTATTTTTAGCCTTGTCTAGGAGAAGGATGGATAAGAAGCAGATTACTAGACCATACTTTGGGTAGATAATCAACCCTGACACTTCCAGAAGAATCCATTGGCATGGCACTGTAGGTACTGTGTTATATTCCACATGTAAGAGACAGCAAAGTTATTTTTTATTTGTTCTCCAGTAGTATTTTTTTTTTTTTTTTTTTTTTGGTACCAGGGATCGAACTCATGACCTCGCACTTGCCAGGCAGGTGCCTGTGCCACTGAGCTAAACTCCCAGTCCCAAATACTATTTTGTTTTCAATACTTATTTTCCTACTATAAAGAAAAAGAGAAATGACCGAGGTCTTCCATATGGGAAGATGTGTGATTGTCCAGAATGGTCTCTGCAGTGGCGGTTGGAGCCACAGTAGTGAAGCTGAGGTGTTGATCTATCCTTCAGTCTGTCTGCTTCAATGTCTGGCCACAAATTCTCCTAATGTTGCAAATGCCAACATTGGTCACAGGAACAGGGGAGAAATACAGATGGCTCAGTGTGTATCTGTCACCCCAGTGGAAAAGAAACATACTAGGCAGCAACAAATGGCTTCCTTGCGGGTCATGTTGAAAGCAGAAGGTTTGGTTATTTTTATTATAAAAAGATGCTATTCAAATTGTTGTTTGTTTTTGCTCTGATGTGAGAGGTGAAGAAGAAAGTGTGGATTGCAAAGCCCCTTTCCTGCCGAGATGAAGCGAGAAGGATGGGCCACAAGCTGAGAGGGCATCTGTGGTTCTCCTTTGGCTGCAGCTCCCGGGGTAGCAGGAAGACACCTTCATTCTATTACAGGGGTAAGAAAGGAAGTGCAAGAGCCTCCAAGGTCACAGGCTTTTTCTGAGAGGGAAAAAGAGCTAATGAAGGAAGCCACAAAGGGATGGCAAGGGACCTGAGGCAGGAATGAGCCTGTCAATAGCAATTTTCCATTGGCCTTTGTAATGTACAGGACAGTGGGACGATCTAAGGCTGATTTCTTCAAGGACGATCATAAACAGCAGAGCTTTGTCAAACATCTGCGGTAGGTTCATAGATTAACTGGGTCACTGTCTCATTTGCAACTCAGGTGGCAAATGATGTCCCTGCCCTTCAGAAATCATTTGGCATTTTGCTCTCTGAGCATTGAGGAATTCATGAAGATAATTTGTAAGTTGCTGAGTGCTATTCAGAGAATCGTCCACGTCAGCTGAAGTGTGATCTGTCTTGGAAGTTGGGTAGAGCTCAAACCCCAGCCTGAGCAGGTCTATATATCTGAATTTGGCTGTCGTGCTGGGAGGTGAGGTGACCCAAGGGTTAGTGACTCACATTAACCAAACTCATAAGAGGCAGATGACACAACGTAGAGTAATGATTCATTAATTTGCAACAAGAAAAATAATAACCAACATGTCATATCAACTAGGGCCCTCTGGAGAGATTGACTACTGTAATGCCTGTGAAATCAGGTGGCAAAGAAAAGAATCCAGCAGGTGTAAGGTGTAAGGTAAAGACATAATTCCCATAGCTGCCTTTCTATGATATACAGCCCATAGGATCTTCACCTAATTGTTGCTATTCAGGATTTGGGGTGTCTAGAGTTTGATTTTTCAGCAATTGGAGACTTTATAAGAAATACACTGATTCATAAATACAGCCATATGCTGTGTGATGATGGTCTGGTCAACAACAGGTAGCATATAAGATGGTGATCCCATAAGATGACACTGCTTAGTGACTTCATAGCCATCTTGGTTTGTGCAAATACATCCCATGATGTTTGTACAATAAATATCTAATGATTTTTCAGAATGCATCCCATTATTAAGTGACTCATAACTATTAGCAACCAATTTTTTAAAAAGTTTTTAAAAATCATCATGCATGCCAAATATACCTTCACACTTCTCACCTGCAATTGCTAATTAAAGTATAAACAGAAGGCTGCTTGGAGAGCCAGTTTCAGGACAAGGGGATTTTGTTGGTTGACCAAAATGTTTTTTGACAACAAACTGTCAATGCCCGATACTGTTTCCATCCTGCAAACACGTCTGGCAGGAAGGAATAACGAGCCCTCTTTGTTAGAATGAGCTTCCAGGGAAGCCACCGGTCCCTGTTACAACACGTTATTCACATTGTGGTGTTCGTTATTTATGGTTCCACTTTCTTTACATCTTCTGGGACTCATTCTCAGCCCCTAGTTAGTTTTTATAATACTGCAGCTCTTCCTCCAAAGATTCATGAGCATTTTGTCCATGAAGATATGCAGTTGATTAGAGTTGTTTGGCTGAATTTTCCAAAAGTAACAATGACAATATTAATAATATTTATCCATTCAGCAAGTACTTATTGAGCAGCTAACTTGAGCCAACCCTAAGATGGACATTAGAATGCATTAGGAAATAAACAGAACTCGAGCAGCTTACCTTTCAGTCATTACCTACATTTATAGAGCTCTTTCAGTGTACCAGGGTTGTGGGAAAATTGCTCCATAGAAAGACTTTCACCGAAGGCTGACTCTACAAAGTTGGTACCAACATGATCTGTTTTATGCTTAGGAAACTGAGTAATCAAAGTCAAATGACCCCACCTTCGCTCTCCAGAGAGGCACCAAGGGTCCCATCTGTGATGACTCAGTTCCTTCCACGCAGCACTAGTGTAGGGGGAGGTTTGATAGATGACAGTAAGTGACCGGATTTTACTGATGGCAAGTCTGCATACGTGTTGAAGGTCTTTCAAATTTAAGAGCTGCTAATGATGATTATAAAGAGATGTCTTTTACTGAGTCCTTACAATGTGCCAGGCTCCATGCTAAGTACTTTGTGTACATTATTAAAGCTATCATATGAAATACGTATTAGCACCCATTTTTTTTTTTTTTTAGAACAGACTGGAGTACAAAGAAATTAGTAACTTGTTCAAGGTTACATAGAAAGTCCCTGCCTGGGGTCCTAGAATTTTTCTAGGACAAATGTCCTTCCCAAGAAATATTCTTAGAGGATTATTCCCCAGGGAAGAATAATGGGTGTGAATCCTAGATCAACATTGTCAAGTTTTGTGATTCTGACCAAAAGTTGCCTAATCTCTGTGTGCCTGGTTCTTCTGTGGAATGAGAGTAGGATACAAGTGCCTCCTGCCCCCGGCGGTTATGAGGACTAAATGTGCTCATAATTGTAAAGCGTTTAGAAAGAGTCTGGCTTGTGAGAAGCACTATATTAGTTTTTGTGAACTCTATGAAAGTGTCTGGGAAGTGAATAAATTACACAGAATGAATCTCACAAAAAGGTCCATAATAAGCCAGCTCCACTAGCTTACTAAAAGGCCATGCATGTGTGTCATAACTTTCTTTTTGTTCTGTTAACTCTTACCACACATAGCTCTAGGGGAATGCTTCCCTGAAGTTCTCAGGTTCATTGGGGTCTACCTTAGCCCTTATATCTTTTTCTTTTCTTTTTGTGGTACTGGGGTTTGAACCTAGGGTCTCTGCACTGAGCCACATTCTTAGCCCAGGCCTCCCCCACTTTTATAATTTTGAAACAAGATCTCACTGAATTGAGAAGTTGGTTGTTACAGTTTATACATTGTGTCAACTTCAGAAGTCTAGCAGCTTAATTAAGTAACTCAGCAGCTCTACATGTAGAGCACAGTTACCTGGTCATTGTTACAATTTGAGAAGGTCAGAAGTTTAACTGAGAGACTCAGGAGGGAGCCAGGGGTGTTACTTTGTAAACATCCTCATCCTGTGCAAAGGAAGGCAAGGATGTTTGTGAAGCTACACCCACCCTGGGGGTGGGGTGGGGGGTGTCCTGTGTACTATATAAAGGAGGAGAAGAGGCTTCCCCCACCTTTTACTCTGGCTGCTTTTGCTCTGCTGTTGCCTTGAAGTGTTGTTCGTCTGCCTTGCCACCCTGCCTTGGAGCCAGCTGATTGTGGACTGAAACCTCCAAAAACTGTAAGCCAAATAAATCTTTTCTTCCCTAATTTTGGGTGTTAGGTGTTTTGTCTCAGCAATGAGTGAAAAGTAACCAAGACATTGGTCAATTTGGATTTAAACTTGCAACTCTCCTGCCTCAGCCTCCCAGAGTGCTACAATTATATGTATGTGCCACAACAGCTGGCTTCCCCTCCTGTCTTTAATTAGGGTTGCTGTGTACACATCTCCATATCCCCGTAGCCCAGCCTCTTCTTTACACATGGGACAGGAGGACAATGTGAGTGTCATTGTTTTTTCTATCCCCTTTGACATCATCTTGAGGCCCTGTGATGTTATATTTTCATGGGACCTCCCTTTGAGTTATTAGGATGCTTCAGAGTACTAAGAATTATCCTGGCTTTGAGACTTTATTTATGAGAAGTGTTTTATTTTTGTTAGTGCGAACAAAGATATTTAAAAGTCATCAGAAAGCGAGGTGCAGAGGCACGTGCCCATGGTTCCAGCTACTTGGCAGGCTAAGGCAGGAGGACTGCTTCAATCTACAAGCCCCAGACCAGCCTGGACAAAATAGTAAGGCCCCATTTCATCCCTTCCTTCCTTAAAAAAAAATAAAATAAAATAAAAATAAAACCATTAAAAGAAGAAAAAAATTTTTTTAAAAAGGAAAAATTTTTAGGGCCATAGGTACAGCTTAGTGGTAGAGCATTTATCTGGCAAATGCAAGGACCTGCACTGAATCCAAGTACAGTACTAGAAAAAATATTAAAAATAAAAAAAGAAGGAAATCAAGGGATGGATGGATAGAGTGGGGAGGGAAGGAAGGGAAAACAAATGAAAAAAAAGAATTAAGATCTATTATGTACATGCACCAACTTCCCACAGGAATAAAAGCATTATGTACTACAAATGTATCCTAATAAAAAAGTAAAATATTTATTGGCTCCCACTCAACAGTATGTTTCTTGCAATTTCTCAGACACAGAATTATAATTTCTGCCTAATGTAGCTGTCCTTCAAACAAACAATGTTCCAAGGGTTCTCTGAAGGGTTGAAACTAAAGAAAAACATGTGGAGCAGGGGCTTAGAAAGTGCTGGTAACCAGATGAACTTGTAGTTTTCCTTTGTTGTGGACCTGGCACTTGTGTTGACAGTTGGTGTTTTATTCTGCGATTCCCACATTGCCCAGGGTGGGGCTGTGTCTTAAGAAGTGACATCTAGAGAAGGTGAGGTGTTTGTGGCGCCTCCACTGAAGCAACTTCACCTTTTGTTTTATGTTCTGGGCCCAAGTTAGCGTTTCAGTTTTAAGAAAAGCACCAATGCTGAAAAGAAAAGTAAAAAATTACATTTTGGTAGACCATAAAGGGTGAGTTTAGCACTGAAATGAAGTATTAAGGAGCTTTAACTTTGTGAAACTTTCTTTTACTATCACTGTAAATGTTAATCTTTTTTTGTTGTTGTTACTGGTACCGGGGACAGAAATCATGACCTCATGATTAGCAGACAAGTACTTGAACCACTGAGCTAAATCCCTGGCCCATACGTGTTAATCTTTGAAAATCAGTGCCATGACACTTTTTTATTTTATTTTATTTTATTTTTATCTTTTGTACCAATACTTAAGAGAATTACAATTTCAGTTAGCTGTGAAAAAAAAAAGTCCCTGCTCGTCCTTAAGAGGTGATGACCTTGCTGACTGTGGAGTTCATCAGAATGTGGTCTGTTCACCTGGTCAAGTTAATTCATGGTGGCACTGAGGACCAAGAGCAAAATCAGTGAGAGCAAAATCAGATGAGGGGACAGATGAGAGACACCCTCAGAGAAGTGGGAGATACCACAACACATGGGAACAGCCTCTCCAATATGGCAGTTTTGTCCGTGGTCAGTCCTACCCATTGGAATAACTGGCTCAGCTAATAACTGGCCCTAAAGCCAGGCATCTCCTTGCTTCAACCTGCAAAAGAGTCAGAGTCCTCTTTAACCACCTGACATACTCAGTTTTTTTGATTTTGACCAATTTGACAATGGGATTGACTGCCTCCACCAGGTGTGGACAAGGTGGAATCAACAATCGGCTTTCAGAACCAGAAAGTCAAAAGTTCTTTTCTTACATTGCTCGGGGTTAAGAAGAGTCAGAATGTTCTGTATTAAAGAGGCTTTCCCTGTTTATAGCTTGTCCTGTTGTCCCAGCTGGACATGGGGAAGGAAGCTTAAAAATAAACAAGTAAGTAGGATGCAATCAAAAGCCATAACCTAAGAGAGTCCCCAGAGAACAGCCAAACAGGAGTCTTACCAAGGCCAGGCTGCCTTCCTGAGCAACCCGTCACCTTAGCAGTACGTCAGAACCAGTGGAGATGGCAGTGGAACAAGTAGTCTTGGAATTCTAGAATGTTAGCTCTAGAAGAAGCTTAGGTACCAGCGAGGCTACCTCCTGTGTTTTATGACTCAAGGACAAACTGAAGGACCAGTCAGAGTGACTTATCCCAAGTCACAAAGTTAATGAAGGAGGAGGAGGATGGCCTTGCCTTCAGGCCCCTGTGCTATGTCAGCACAGCATTTCTGCTAGCTGGTTTGTACTAATTGAGATTTTAAAATAAATACTTAGTTTATGAATACTACAAATTTGAGAGCCTAGTTTTCTAAACTTTTGTATTCAGTTTGTATCTTATATTATTGTATATCAAACAGTCTTATTTAACCCAGTCGATAGAATTATTTTAAAACTTTTTTTTTCAGTACTAGGAATTGTTCTCAAGCCTCATACATGCTACGCAGGCATTCGATCACTGAACTGCACTCTAGGCCTTTTAAAATTGTATTTTGAGGTGGTCTCATTAAGTTTCTCAGGCTGGTCTTGAATTTATGATCCTTCTATCTCAGTCTCTGGAGTAGCTGGGATTATAGAGGTACACCCAGCTATTTAAAATCTTTTAAACATTATTTGTAAACTTAATTATCCATTTTCATTTAAAAGGATTTTTAAATGTCTAAGCAATCAAAATTCCCAAGTACTTAAGTATTGAAAACAAATCTAATCAAATAGGACTATTAGTGGCTATCAATCTTAAATGTCTCAGTCAAGCTGTAAAATCCTTTTAGCACCTATGAATTTAAGAATCACCACCATTCTGAGTTTTAAAAATTGGAATCACATGGTTAATGCGTTATCTTCTAATATTCTTGTGAATATAAAGTTTGGAGGTATTTCTGGGTGATGGGGAATAAAAGCTACACGATGTGCCCATATTTTACTTTTTAGGAATCAGGTTTAGTTTTGAAGCCTTCATACTTCAAAGAAATTGCCAATCATCCTTCAGGGAAGCAGAAACTCAGATATAACAGGAAGTCTAAATGGCTTCTGGTGAGGAGTAACGACTGAAGAGTATTTCATATGAGCAGAGAAACCAGGCAATGGTTTAATAGACATTGAAGAGCTGGGAAGGGGATCTGGGGAATGGGGAAACTGGGGTAGGAGGAGGAGAAATCAAAAGGATCAAAATGTGATATGTAGAAGTGCCTATATTCCACGATGGATATTTTCATTATGTATTGCAAGCATGTCCTAATAAATAAAACATGAGTCCCCAATCAAAACTGGTCTTGAATTGCAGGTGTTGATTTGCAGTCAAGCTGCTTCTCTCACACGCAGGTCCCAGGTGTGAGCAAGCTGGGGATGAATGATTGAGCCGGGCTGAGAGAGTCTCCTGCGCAATACTGGCTTAGCCTGAATTTGCTACATGGATATATATGTATGTCCATATATATGGTTATATGTTTCAAATTAAAAGAGAATTGAAGTGATCTTTTAGCTGCATTATTTATGTAACTATCTAGCTGAGCTTGACAGAAGTTCAGTGTGTGTAGCAGATGTTGCAAATTTGTGTTCCTCTGGTAAAATCCCACTGGTAGCTAGGGTTAATTTATCCTATCAGTGTGGGCCCATACAGTGTTAAACACAAGAAAAAAAAAAGAGAGAGAGAGAGAGAGAGAGAACTGACATTTAGGGGCGGGATGGAAGTACATAAATACCTGGATCTCTTGACAACGGAGTTTCCTGGTTACACAAGCCAGTGTTCCCACGGTGACAGTGCTGGTGCTGGGTGGCCGCTGTCCCCACTAGGTGGGGCTTGTACTCTCCAGTCCTCCACATTCCCAATTATTCTCTATTTTTCACCTGACAGCAAAGGTCAGTTGCTGTTTTTCACCACACTCGCCCTGCTTCTTAAGAAACAGTAGTATCAAGAGGAAGTACATAATTTTGTTAAAAGCAGAAAAAGCCCAAAAGAACTGTATGTTTTAACAAGGAGAGAACATGCTTTTAAGTAGAAGTAAAAGCTATTTGCTGTGTTTTTAACATGTAGTTCTTTTAGTGCTGATCAGCTTTGTGCAATGACATCCTCTCCAGGGTTCCCATTAACATGTAAATATATAACCCTTAGGTAGACTTTGCTTGGGACTGGATCCTTCCCTTTGGCTTCCCAACAATAACAATTGTCACCTTGTGTAACCTGCTGCAATGCTAATAGCATAGAAGGTGGGCGAACTTTGCAAACTGTAGCAGTTTCCCACCCCTTGGCCAGTTTAGTTTCTATTTCTTGTCTTCCCTAGAGTAAGCTTTCTCTCATATAACTTTCAAGCCAGTTGCACTAACTCCACTTCACACAAACATAATAGTCTTTGCTAGTGGCTGTTCCTTTTCCAATCTCCCTTGAAATAATTGAGTTATTGCACTAGAAGTGCTCTTAGTGAAGGGAGACTTAAAAGCTAATAGATACATGAACACAGAAGATTTTCCCGTAGGAAATTACTGGGGGATACAGTTGAAAGGGGAAGAAGATACTAAAATCAAGATAATGTTGAACAAGCTTGAAAAGGAAACACAGCAATTGGGGAAAAGAGAAAGAAACTGGTTGCAGGATTTCTTGATTTGAAAAATTCATTCTGTTAAATTAGAGGGCTATTGTCAGGTTAGAAAAAGTCTCCTGGCTTTTGACTAAAATGTCAGAAGAAGAAATGAATGGATCCAACTGGTATGGGTGAAATTTTATGGATCATTCATTTCTAAGGGAAAAGAAAATTAATGTTGCTTTGCAAGGGTGAAAATAGTGCTAAGAAAGAGCCACATCTTTCAGGCAATGAATCTGATCTACCTAAATTCAGGGCCTGAGAAGCATGAAAACAAAGCTTTAGAGAGTCCTTGTATTGGTCTGCTTTCATTACTATCTTGAAACACCAGAGGTAGGCTAACTTTATAAAGAAGAGGTTTATGTAGCTCACAGATCTAGAGATGCAAGGGGATGATGCTGGCATCAGCTTGGTCCTGGTGAAGACCTCATGATAGGAGTACAAGGGAGAAAAAGAAACCGTATCACCAAACAAAAAGCTGGAGAAACTGTGGTCCCACAATCCTTTCTGAAGGCACATCCCCACTTACCTGTGGAGCTCCTAGTGGGTCCCACGTCTTTAAAGTCTGATACCTCCTAGACAGCCACTCTAGGAACCAAGCTTCAAACTTCTAACATAAACCTTTGGGGGACATAACCAATGCAGAGAACAATATGAATTGGTTTCTAGGATATAGCCCAAAGCAATTGTATTAGTGACCTTACCCTCAGGCTGATTGGTACTTCTGGCGAGACAAGGAAAGGAGAAAAAGAAAAAGCGGCCCTTATTGTGGGTCCTGGAAGGCTGCTGAAGAATCAAGCACCCCTGAGGGAGACAAAGAAAACCACGGGATTTTATTTGGTATTGACAGAGGTGGAGTTAAAGGGGCAGGCAGAATGACGAATTGACAGCTGATTGGGGGAATGTTGGCGCGCTCCTGAAAAGCGGGAAGTTCAATTTCTCAGGCTTGCAAAGGGAACACAGAAGTCAGTGTTGAAGGAAGGCGCTGTCCAGCATCATGTTGACTCTGAGGAGCACCATGGGAAGAACCCATTACAGGTCTTGACATAATTTCACTAGGCAGCTGCTTTTCCTGACCAATGAATGAGACCTAGGGCTCCGATTTTCTCAGTCATTCTCAGATAAGGAAGAATCTTTTGGTTATATCAAGTCACAAAATTAGTCAATTTCAGTAATTAGATGGTTTCACAAAACATCCCAAACTCCAACTACATTTAAAGGTGAAGTTCTCTTTTCCCTCAGCTCAGGTCTGCTGCAAGAAAAGCGAGCCTATGATAATTGATCGGGTAAGGGACTCCCAGATAGCTGGTAAACATGGTTTCTCAGTGTGTCAGTGAGCTCATTTCTGTAAGAGGTTAGCCTTTGAATCAGTAAGATCACTCTCACCGATATAGGTGGGCATTACCTAATCTGCTGAGGGTCCAAAGAGAACAAAAAAGTGAAGAAATTGTGAATTTGCTTGCTCTTATTCAGCCAGGACATTCTTTTCTTCTGTCCTTGATGCTAGTGCTTCTTGTTCTTGGGCTTTTGGACATGGGCTTACTGGTTTCTCAGGTCTTCAGGCTTAGACTGAAACTGCACCATCTGCTTTCCTAAGCCTCCAGCTCATGGACTACATATTATGGGACTTCTCAGCATCCACAATGGCAAGAGCCAGTCTTTGATATGATTATGGGGATTGACTTAGGCAATTAAGGAGCCTGAGAAGTATGTGTGTCTGTTTCTGTAAGTCTGTATCTGTACCTACATCCATACATATCTTCTATTGGTTCCATTTCTCTGAAGAATTCTGATTCTCATAATACAAGGCCTGATTAGATTCTTCCAAGATTTTCCAACTCAGCTTCTACTAATGATTCCTATTCTCCTTCCTCAGTTTGCTAAGTATAGTTGTAGCTCATTCCAGGCTGACAGGGAAGAGGGAGGAGAGATAAGATATCAGGAGAGGTTTTGCTTGACAATTATGGAAATGCCAGCCAGGACTAGGGCTGCAATTAGGGTATTACATTTAAGGACTTCCAAAATGAGTAATCAAAATAAGGAACATTTTGATGCCAAATTTTCACAATCTAACCTAATGCAAAAATTCACAAAAAGCAAAATGTCAAATTTTTAAACAAAGATAGAGTACAAAAAAAGTTGAAATCAGTTTAAAGATTATTTTAAGCTGTTATTAATCAAGAGAAACTCACAGAAATTCTCTCAGTTGAAAATAAGAGGGGAAGTTGCAGAAATATTTTGAAAATACTTATTGATGAGTTGGTGTACACTAAAGCCAGGAAATTAAAAAGATAATAAATCTATTTGGGGTATAAATAAAATATTTAAAGAATTGTGGTTTCAATGCACTTTTCAGTTTTTTCATAATTTCAACTGTGTTAATGTTCTGAAAAAATTAACCATTAAGAATATACATTAAAAATGTATGTAGAGGACACATCTTTTGCCTCAGGCGCCAATATGGCTGGGTGCAGCAGCACTACGGATCCAGCCTTTATTTAAAAATGCTGATTATTTTGTTCATTGTGGATATTTTTATGTTAACTTTGATGTTAAACATATTGTATCAAAATGTAACTTATCTTTTATTTTTATTTTTTTAAGAGAAAAAAGACACATATAAGAAAGACAAAAAGCAAAAGAGACAAACAAATGACAACAGCAAATCCACAACAGTAACATCATAGGTTTACAAAACAAGATGATAGGAACTTGACAATGGTTGCAATATTGTGTATTGTTACCTTCAACATGGTTGTTTACATTAACAGATATAGACAGATAAAATTGATCTAATCATATGAGTATTAACCAATCTTACTCATTCAGCAGTATAGTCATTTTAGTTATCTTCATAGACATATATACAGATTTATGTCTTTCCTTTTCACTTCCTTCTTTCCTCCTTTCCCATATCCCAATTACTTTTGCACTTTGAGCAGTTTTTTACCCTTACACAGTGGAATGTCACTTATCTTGACCATCGATATTTTCAGTGTCTGTCTAAACTTTGTCTCTATCTCCAGGCCCAATCCAAGGCCTCACTGTGTGGTGACTGACCATGGAGTAGTAGGTGTTTGAGTCTGACTTTCACCTGGCTGAGTCTCTTGGTGAAGATACACAAACACCCTCTCTGCACACCCATGGCGCCTTCCCCAGCCCTTTATATTCCATAAGACACTTCCACTTCTCTCTGCAGTTCTTGGGCAAGGTCTAAGCCACTGCTGAATGATTCTTGTGGACTCATAACCTCTCCTCAAGAGCACAGCCATGGGCCCACAGTCAGTGAGGTGCAGCCAGAGCACAGCATGGCCTTCCCTTGGTGCTGCCAGTCTCCTGCCTTTTGGGTTTCTCCGGGATCCATTGCCACAGGGATTCACATCAGGCTTCTTAAGTGGCCTCCTAGGAGCCCTTCTCACTAATCTTAAAGTAAAGGCAAGGCAACTCCAGCTCCGTGGGGGAAGATTCTGTCCTCTGGTCTTCAGTCCCCAGTAACTTCCTTGGTCTCTCCAAATTCTAGTAGATGGCAAGGCAGTTCGTGAACTAAGAATTACAAAAGATTTTTCAAAAATAGTTTCACTGATGTGTAGTGTGCATATAATTCACTTACTTAAATGTAAAATTCAATGATTTTAAGTGTATTCTTAAGAGTTGTGCCAGGTGTGGTGGCACACGTCTGTAATCCCAGCACTGAGGAGGCTGAGGCAGGAGGATTACTGTGAGTTCAAGGCCAGCCTGGGCTACAAAGTGAGTTCAAGTTCAGCCTGAACTGCATGGTGAAGCTATGTCTTAAAAAGACCAAAAAAAAAAAAAAACAAAAAAAAAAAAAAACAAAAAAAGCGTTGTGCAGCCATTACTATAAATAATTTTAGAACATTTTTATCAGCTCCCAAACAAATCCCCTATCCATCAGTAGTCCCTTGCACCACCCAACCCTAGACAAGCACTGGTTTTTCCATGTCTGTGGACTTGATCAGTCTAGACATTTTATATGAATGGAACCACACAGTATGAAGTCTTCTGGAACTGGCTTCTTTTACTTGGGACAATGTTTTCAAGGTTCATCTATATTGTAGCATGAATGGTACCACAGTCTTTTTTTGTTGCCAAATAGTATTTCATTTTATGGAGCAGTGTCTATTCATATTCTTTGCTCATATTTTAAAGTTGATTCATCTATAATTGTGTTTTAAGATTCATTTCTGTATTCTAGATAAAAGTTCTTATCACATTTATAATTTGCAAGAAAACATTCTCCCATTTTGTGGGTTGTCTTTGTAAAATTGTAAATTATGTATATTAATGATGTAATATGTTGCTTTGATACCTGTCCTGCATTGCATAATGTTTAAATCAGATTACATCTTTCAATAAAAAGTCATTCATATGAAAGCTCTGCTATTGTGTCTTACTTTTAAGACAAAAGATGTTAATGTTTGAAGTTTTTTTCTAACCTAAAATTTCACTAATTGGGTTTAATTGCAGTGTCAGCACTTTGTGATAAATAAGTGGGTTTTGGGTTACCGTTTGGGTATTTGGTCTCTAAAAA
The DNA here is from genome assembly GCA_004363535.1 of Dasyprocta punctata. Classification (NCBI taxonomy): domain Eukaryota; kingdom Metazoa; phylum Chordata; class Mammalia; order Rodentia; family Dasyproctidae; genus Dasyprocta; species Dasyprocta punctata. The sequence goes on along the minus strand of RJWM01019470.1, from coordinate 13,886 downwards.
GTTTGCCATCAACCAAGGTCACAAAAGTTTTATTATTTTTCTAAGAATTTTATAGTTTTGGGTTTTATGTGTAGGTCTTTAATTCTTATTTTGAATTATTTTGATAGACAGTATAAGGAAGAGGTTCATTTTCATCTTTTTACATGTGAATATCATGCCTTTCAGAGTTTATTACCAGGATATAATCCACATACCATCATACTTAGCCTCATCATGTGTACAATGAAGAATTTCCAGAACACTCTCCAAGCTGAGTGATCATTCCCATATCTAATTTCAGAATGTTTTTGTTACCTTTTGTGGAAATCACATATCCATTAGCAGTCATTCCCTATTCTCCTTATCCCCATCTCCGGGCAACCACAAATCTATGTTTTGTTTGTTTTTGTTTTTGAGGCAGTGTCTTGCTATAGTAGTGCAGATTGTCTTTGAACTTATTATATAGCCCAGGCTGGCCTTGAACTCATGGTGATCCTCCTGCCTCAGCCTCCATTGCTAAGATTATGGGCATGCACCACCACACTTGACTTAACCACTACTCTACTTTCTACCTTTATAGATTTTTCCACTCTGGGTATTTGCTATAAATGACACTATAGGGTTGTTCTATTTTATGTGGGCTTTTGATTTCTTTCACACAGCATAGTGTTTTAAAGATTCATTCATGGTGCAGCGTGTATCAGTGCTTAATTTCTTATTAATGAATGACATTCCATTTTATGGATATATTGTATTTTATTTACCCATGAATTGCTTGGTAAGCATTTCGATTGTTTTGGCTTTTTGGCTATTATAAATAATACTGTGGCTAATGTCTGTATAAATTTTTTATGGACATATTTTCATTTCTTTTGGGTATATACTTAGTAAAATTACTAGTCATGTGGTAATTCTATGTCTAAATTTTGAACAACTACCAAAGTTTTCACTAGGGATGTATCATTTTACATTCTTACCAGTAGTATGTGATGGTTCTGAATTTTTCACGTATTTTCCCCAAATTTATAGGTTTTGAATTTATATGCATAAGATCCTGAGTTCAATTCCCAGTTTCAGGAAAGAGAAGTAGAGTACAGTATGTGGTTTTTGACTATCAGTATCCTAGTAGAAATGGTTCCTTATTTTGGTCTTGATTTACAATTCCCTGATGGCTAATGATGTTGAACATCTTTTCCAGGCATTCATTGGACATTTGTGTATCTTCTTTGGAGACTTTTTATTTAGATCTTTTGTCTATTTTATACTGAGCTACATTATTGACCTGTAAGAGTGCTTGCTATATTCTAAATACAAGACCCTATCAGACATATGATTTCCCAAAATGTTTTCCTATTTCTGCAAGTTGTCATTTTACTTTCTAGATAGTGTTTTTGGTGAACAAATACATTTTTAAACTTTGATGTGTCCAACATATTTATTCTTTTAATACTTGTGCTCCTGGTGTAATACCTAAGAAGTTATTGTCTAGTCAAATTAGGAAGGCTTTTTAAAAAAAATTTATTTTAAAGAGAATAAAACCAAATGAAATAAAACAGAATAAAGTCAACCAAAACAAAACAGTGAAAGTGACACAGGACTTCAAAACAGGATAACAGAAAATCAACAAAGCTACCATAATACCTCTTGTTAGCTTCAAAATTGCTGCCCATACCATCAGATATAATAAAATAAAACAAAACAGAATGGAATAAAACCAATAAAAACAGAACACTGAATAAAACAAAACAATAAAATGGAAGAAAACAAAACAGTGAAAACCATATTGGATTTTAAAAACAAGATAGAAGGAAATTCCCCATATTTACCATATTGCATATTGTTATCCACTAAATAGATGCTCAGACTACCAGCTTTAGGCATGCAAAGTCAATCAAATGATACAAATATTAAGCTGGTTTTGTACAGTTGCTATCAACTCAGTCTGTTTTTTGAATCAGCTGGTTGCTTATGGGGAGGGGGGAGAGTTGTTCTTGTCTCCCAGCCCACAAGCTGACTGGCTCATGGAAAGGGCAAATTGGCTTTTTGTTTCTCTTTCTGGGCCCCGCATGACTGCCTCAGCCTCACAGGAAGGGTGAATTGGCTTCTGGTTTTATCCCTAGGCATTTTTATTTTTCATTTGAGACAAGGACGTGCTGTATTTCCTCAGTTATGAAGATTTATATCCATGTTTTCTTCTAAAAATTCTGTAGTTTAACTCATACTTTTATGTCTTTGTTCTTCTTGGAGTTAATTTTTACATATTCTAGGACAGTGGTGGTGAAACCATGGCATTGTGCTGCAGTGTGAAAGCTCTAAATAGTACTCTACACGATCAGAGAAACTTCTCTAGTAGCATACTATAGAAATGATCCCTGAAAGTATAGCATTTGAAAGCTCTTAAAGGTTCACTGCTAGTGTTCTAGGAAGTAGACTTTATTTTATTTTGTACATGAATATTCAATTGCCCCAGTACCATTTATTGAAAAGATTATTCTTTACTCATTGAATTGTCTTTGCACCCTTGTTTAAGATCAGTTGACTGTAAATGCTATGATGTGCATCCTTATTCTATTCTGTTGACCTGTATGTCTATTTTATGATGCTAGTATATCACTTGATTTTTGTGGTTTCGTAAAGTATTCAATTCTTTTTCAAGATTGTTTGGCTATTTTGAGATCCTGGATTTCCACAAAAATTTTAGGATCAGCTTTTCAATTCCTACAAAGCTTGGTGGGATTAAGATAGAGACTGCATTTAACCTATAAATTAATTTGTCTTTTTTTGGGGTCAGGATTTCACTATGCAGTTTAAGCTGACCTCAAACTCACAATTATTCTCTTGCCTTGGCCTCTCAAATTCTGTCATTATGGGCGTGTGCCACCATACCCAGTGCCCTATAAATTAATTTGGAGAGTGTTGCCATGTTAACTATACTAAATCTTCTTATCATTTAACATTGGATATCTTTGTTAGTCCTTCTTTTAATTTTCTTCCATCATGTTTGGTAGTTTTTACAGTACAGGTTTTGCACCACTTCTGTGAATTTTATTCCTAAAAATCCTACTTTTCTGATATTGTTATAAATAGAATAGTATTTATTTTATTCCATTTGTTTTATTGAAAATTTATTAGTATAGGTTTGTAATATATAATGGTTACATTTATTGTGGGGAGTTGGTGCATGTACATAATATATTTTACTGTTTTACTCCTCTTCCTCTCCCTACATCTTTTGGTCCCCTTCTCATTTGCAAAATATCCATCTCCTTACCTTATATTGTCTATCTTTTATTTTTTCTTTAAATTATTTATACTTTAGGTTTCTCATTAAGAGAAGTGAAGTGATATTTAAGCTTGTGTGTCTGATTTATTTCATGAGACATTATGGTCTCAAGGTGCATCCATTTTCCTACAAAGGACTCAGATTCATCTTTCTTTATGGTAGAGTAGTACTCTATTGTGCGTAAAACCCACACTTTTTATCCATTCATCTGTTTGGTAGGCATATAGGCCTCTTCCAAGATTTAGCTCTTATGAACTGTGTTGCTGTAAACATGGGTATACATGGATCATGGTAATATGATGTCTTCAAATCTTTTGGGAAGATAATTTGGAGGGGAATAGCTGGGTCAAATGAAATTTCTAGTTTTAGTACTTCAAAGAACTTCCATACTGATTTTTATAATGGTTGAAATAGTTTACATTTCTATCAATAGTGTGAAAGAGTTCTCTTTTCTCCTCTGTGGCCTTACCAGCATTTGCTACTATTTGATTTCTCAGTAATAGGCTTTCTCTCTGAAGAAAGAAGAAATCTTAATTTACATTTCTCTGATGGCCAGAGATGTTGACATGTTTTGACATATTTACTGGTCATTTGAACAACTTCTTCTGAGAAGTGTCTATTCATTTCAATTGCCCACTTTTTTTTTTTTTTTTTTTTTTTTTTTTTTTTTTTTTTGTGGCACCGGATATCAAGCTCACAACCTCACACCTGCCAGACAGGTGCTTAAGTCACTGAACCAAACTCCCAGCCCTGGATTTTTTGAGGCAGTGTTGCACTATGTAGCTTAGGCTAGCCTTGCACTCTGGTTGTAGCCCAAGCCAGCCTTGAACTCACAACGCTTCTCCTACCTCAGCTTCCCGAGTGCTGGGATTAAAGGCGTGCACCACCACGCCCAGTTAATTGCCCACTTTTTGATTAGGTTTTTATTTTTTTGTGGGGGTCTCAGTTTTTTGAGTTCTTTATATATTGTATTTCTTAGGCCTGTCTGAGGAATAGCTGCTGGCAATTCCCTCACCCCCCAGTATCCAGGTTGTCTCTTTGCTCTGTTGGTTATTTCCTTGGATATAACCCTATTTGTTGGTTTTTGATGTTCTCATGCAGTTTGGAGTCTCTTTGGAAAGTCTTTACCTGTGTCTATATCTTTTACCTATCTTCTAGCACATTAAGTGCTTCTATTTTAATATTTAGGTGTCTGATTCATTTTGATTTATATTAGTACATTGAGATAGATATGGGTCTACAGTCAGTCTTCTACATGTGGCTAACCAGTTTTCCTAGCACCGTTTGTTAAAGAAATTATCTTTTCTCCAACATATGCTTTTGGCCCTTTTGTTAAAGTTCAGGTGACTTAAATGTCCCTTGATTTTCTCCTGCATCTTCTAGTCTGTTTTAATGATCTACATATCTGTTTTTATGCTGGTACCATGCTATTTTTATCACCATAGCTCTGTAGATAACTTGAAATCCCAGAATGTGATGCTTCCTGCTTTTGTTTTTGTTGTCAGAATTGCTTTTGCTATTCTGAGTCTCTTAGTACCATATAAATTTTCGGATTTTCTTCTAATTCTATGAGAGATGTTGGAATTTTGATTTGGCTTGCATAAAATGTATATATAATTTTTGGTAATATGTACTTTTTTACAGTATTGGTTCTGCCTATCCAGAAACCAGGACTATCTTTCCATTTTCTGTTGTCCCTCTATTTATTTATTTATTTTTTGTCGGTACCAGAGATGGAACTCAGAACCTAGCACCTGCTAAGCAGGTGCTTTAATAGGCCCTATTTTTTTTTGAGACAGGATCGCACTATGTCGTTCAGGCCGGCCTTGCGCTCATGTTGTAGCCCAAGCCAGACTCAAACTCACAATGGTCCTCCTACCTCAGCCTCCCCAGTGCTGGGATTAAAGGCGTGTGCAGCTTCTGTTGTTCTTTTTGCGTTCCTTTCTAAGAGTACTGTTGTTTTTGTTATAGAAGACTTTCATTTCCTTGGTTAGGGTAATTTATAAATACTTAATTTTTCTTGAGGCTACTGTAAATGGTATTGTTTTCCTAATTTCTTTCTCAGTAGGTTTATTTTCGGTGTATAGGAACACTAGTGATTTTTATGTGTGGATTATGTATCCTGCTAATTGCTGAATTGGGTTGTTAATGTTAGGAATCTTGGTGGATATTTTTGGGTCTTCTATGCAAAGGATAATGTTACCTAAATATAAAGATAGTGTGTCTTCTTATATATAGCCCTTCTCTTTCTTTCTCTTGCCACTTGCTCTAGCTAATCATGTAAGTACTATATTGAACAGAAATGGTGATAGTAGATATTCTTGTCTTGTTTCTAATTTTAAAGCAAAATATTTCAGCTTTCCTCCATTTAATATGATGTTGGCAGTACACTTGTCATAAATAGTTTTTATCAGGTTGTGACAAAGTCCTTTCATACCTATTTTCTTCAGGGTTTTTTTTTTAATCATGAATGTTGGATTTTGTCAAAAGCTTCTTCTCCTCATAGAGGATGATTATGAGATTTTTGTCCATGTTTCTGTTTACATGGTGTACAACATTTATTGATTTGCTCATGATGAGCCATTCTTGCATCCCTGGAATGAATCCTATTTGGTCATGATGTGTGATCTTTTTAATGATTTTTTGCATTCTGCTTGTTTTTGCTGACAGTTTTTGTGTCTATGTTCATTAAAGAGATTGGTCTGTAGTTTTGTTTTTTGTTAGGTCCTTGACAGGTCTTGGAATAAGGGTAGTACTAGCTTCCACGAATGGGTTTGGCAGCACTCCTTTATTTTCAATTTCATTGAAGAATTTCAGGAGCTTTGGCATTAGAGTAACCTGAAATTCTTGTAGAATTCAGCAGTAAACCTTCTGGGGCTTGGGCTTTTATTTGTTGGTAGGTTTTTCATTACCTTCTCAATTTTATTGCCTGTTATTGGGCTTTTCAGGATTTTTATGTCTTCTTGCTTCAGTTTTCATAGTTCATGTGTGTCTAGGAATCTTTGCCTTTCTTTTATTAAATATTTTATTTTATTAATAATAGAAGACAAGACAGAAGAGAATCCCCCATACTTGCTACATTGCCCGTTGTAAAGTGATACTTGGGTTGCTGACCAGAGGCCTGGCCGAATCTACAAAACAAAAGTTGGTTGATATTCCTTGGTTGCTATCGATTTAGCCAGACCTCTGAGACAGCAGGCTGCTGACGGGGGTGGGGGTGGGGGGGGTGGGGGGGGTGTTAGGTCCCTGATTCCAAGCCCGCGCGCCGGCGCC
>RJWM01019469.1:0-38991 GCA_004363535.1 Dasyprocta punctata | reverse complement strand
TATATCTGGATGGAGAGAATTTATAATTATATAGAGATAAAGCATACTTTGGATTTGAATACACTAACTCTTACAACTAATTAAGTGCTTTATGGGGTCATGAGATGCTATTCCCAAGGAGTTATAACAAAAGATATTAGTGTCACTGAGACAGAGAGTTTCTAAGCCAGGGAAACTATGTTGCCTGCTCATATGAATTTCTTTCCTTATACCTGAGATGTCACTTGGGGTGGGGGAGAAAATAGCTGCTGGGCAGCTGTATAAAGACCTGCATAGACTGATACACAGTCTGTTGCCACCACTATTACTTAAGTGGAAAGCCTGATGCTACCTGCTGTTGCATCTGGAAGTCAAGCACCACTGCTCTGTTGTCCAAGCAGCCCACCAGAATTGTAAATCAGCCCCAATTATAAAGTAGAGGGACGAAGTTTAACAAATAGAAGACGTTTTATTTGTAAGGAGGAAAAGGAGGGAAAAAGGAATAGATAGCTACCCAGATAAGAATCAGGATAGCAGGCTTCAGAAAGATGGAGGACCTGTGGGTTCTTGGTTCTTAGCTGTTTTTATAGGGGGAGTGAGTTAGCCTTTCCCCTCTACCCAGAACTTGCCATAACTTGCTCAGCTTCTGGGTACCTCTGCCCAACATCATTTCTTCTGGTGATCTGTGTGCAGCTCCTGTCTGCTCATTTACTTGTCCTTGACATACCTTTTAAGGCCTTACCTTTGGAACAGGCAGCTAGTTAGCAAGGGGGCACCTTATTCATTAGCTTAGGGTTAATAAGGGGTGTGTGGGTATCTATTATACTCTATAATGATCCTAGAGAGAATAAAATAGTGAATCCAGAGCAAAGACACATGTATATAAGTGTATATGTCAGTTCATAGGTGTGAGTAGATACTGCCTTAGTCAGCCCCCACTTGCTTCCCCTGTACTTTATCAGAGGTGGGGGGCAGCTTATCATTTATGCACCTGGCTTTCTCTCTGTGTGCTGTCTCTTTGCTCTTTTTCTGGTCTCTTGGTCCAAATCCCAAAGCTGTTTGGTGCCTTTTTTATCAGTTTTTTTTTCTATCCCTGTCTTTGACTTGCTTCCCAGGGGAGAATATCTCTAGTAAAGTTTATTTTTAAGTCCACCTAGTAAGGATTATCTAGAAAACCTAAGGAGGTTTTATTTTCTCTTCTATAGACCATTATCCTTATACTGCCCTACATCCTTCCTGTCCTGCATCCTTCTAAGTAGACTAGGACCAGTTCGGTTTGTGGGCATCGGGTGAATAGCTGATTGAGCCTAAGAAGATCCTTTTGTGGATGTGGTTAAAAAAAAAACAAACAAACAAAAAAAACATTGCACTTCCTTGAAAAAGTTTCTGCTTTTCCCATCTCTATGTTCTTAGCCAGCCCTAAAAAAACACCTTAAAAAACAAAAAACAAAACAAAACAAAAAATAAAACCCTACTTTCCTTTACCAAGCTTTCCTGTCAATAATGTTTCAGAGCCCACTCATATCCTTTCTTCCTGAAATCTCCAATTCCTTTCTTTTTTTTTTTTTTTTTTTTTTTTTTTTTTTTTTTTTGCAGCACCGGGGATTGAACTCACAACCTTGAGCCTGTCAGACAGGTGCTTAAGTCACTGAACCAAACTCCTGGCCCTGGTTTTTTGAGTCAGGGTCGCACTGTGTAGCTCAGGCCGGCCTTGTGCTCGCATTGTAGCCCAAGAGGGCCTCGAACTCACAACGCTCCTCCTACCTCAGCCTCCCGAGTGCTGTCCTTTCATTCTTATTATTCCTTTCTCTAAAACAGTTTTAATGATGTTTATCATATTCTGCTTGTTACTGCATGTCTTTGTTACTCTCTCATCACTGAGACACAATAACTGACACCCACAGTTCTAAGGAGAACAGGCTTATTTTTGTTCATAGTCTATAGAGGTCTCCATCCATAGTCAGGTGGCTCCAAAGCAGGTCAGCATGACTGAGGAGCACAGCAGAAGAGAAACAAGTCATACCACAGTGGTGGGAAGCAGAGGAAGTTCAAAATAGGAAGGAAAGAGATAGACCCTTCCAGGTCATGCCCCCAGTGACCCACCTCCTCTAACCTGACTTCATCTCCCAAATCACACTTAGCTATAAACTCATCAGTGAACTAAACCACACTGATGAGTATCACTCCCTGTGATCCACCCAGTCACCTCCCAAAAGCCCCACTTATGAGAAGGTATTGGAGGGGGGCATCCAGTTATAAATCAATACAGCTCACCTTACCACCTAGGATGGACTTACCAAAATATATTGTTGGGAATACTAGATTCATAAGAAATACTAACAGAATGATTAACACAGGTAAGTTTGGGGAAAATCTCAAATTACACTACTTTCTGAGAGAGTCAGTGTATTTTCATAGTGTATTTTGATATATTAACATTTCTAAAGTTTAAAAAAAAAGTTTAACACATTCTTTCCTAATTTTATACAACAAAAAATATATGAGCACACTTCAAAGATATTATGGATTTGGTTCCTTCTGCAGTAAACCAAGTCACTAATTTTTTTGGTTTCCCAATGCATATAAAAATTATTTATACTATCCTGTAGCCTATTAAGTGTGTCATAGCATTATGTCTAGAAAACATCATATGGACTTGGCATGGTGATGCACAACTGTAATCCCAGCACTTTGCAAGGCTGAGGCAGAAAAAACCCAAATTCCAGCCTAACCTGTGCAACTTAGAGAGACCCTGTTTCAAAATAAAACATAAATAATTCTGGAAATGTTTAGCTCAGTGGGAAGGCTCTATCTTCAACCAAAAGTATCAAAATATTTATAAAAGTATTTATTTATTTATATTCATTCATATGCTAATAAATATCAGTGCCTTCAGAAAGTCATACATTTTTGGTGATGGAGGGTCCTGCCTTCATGCTGGTAGCTGCAGACTGATCAGAGTGGTGGCTGCTGAATACTGGGGTGGCTGTGATTATTTCTTTAAACAACAATGAAGTTCACCATGTTGATTGCCTCTTCCTTTCACAAAAGATTTCTCTGTAACATACAATGCTTATATGTTGTGCTTCCAACAGTATTCATGGCTTCTGCACTGAGATGCAATCACAAGAAATCACTTTCTTTGTTCATCCATAAAAAGCAACTGTTTGTCCAGTACATGTTTTATCATGCAATTGCAGCAATTCAGTCATATCTTCAGATTCCACTTCTAATTCTCTTGTGACTTCTACCACAGCCATAGCTACTTCACTGAAGTCTTGAATCCCTCAAAATCACTAATGATGGCTGAAGTCAAGTTCTTCCAAACTACTATTAATGTTAATATGTAGACCTCTCTCATGGTGTCACCAAATGTTAATCAAGAATGATGATTCTGGGCCAGGGATTTAGCTCAGCAGCACAAGTGCCTGCCTGGCAAACATGGGGTCATGAATTTGATCCCTGGTACCAAAAAAAAGAAAGATGATTCCTTTCCAGAAGGTTGTCAGTTTACTCTGTCCAGATCTATCAGGGCAATCACTACCTATGGCAGTTATCACCATTTGAAATGCATTTCTTTAAATAATAAAACTTGCATTTGAAATTACTGCCGTATCCATGGCCTACAAAATGTATGTTGTGTTATCAGGCAAGACAACAACATAATTTTCATTGTACACCTCCATCAGATCCCTTGAGTAATTGAGTGCATTGTCAATAAAAAATAATAGTTTAAAAGGTGTCTTTTTCTGAGCAGCAGTTCTCAATGGTGGGTTTAAATATTCATTAAACTGGATTGTAAACAGATGTGCTGTCACCCAGGCTTTGTTGTTCCATTTACAAAGTACAGGCAGAATGCCCTTAATGTAATTCTAAAATGATCCAGGATTTTTCAGAATGGTGAATTAACAACGGTTTCAATTTCAAGTCACCATTGCATTAACCCCTAACAAAACAGTCAGCCTTTGAAGCCTTGAAGCCAGGCATTCATTTCTCCTCCACAGTTATGAAAGTCCTAGAGGGCACCTTCTTCCAATAGAAAGTTACTTTATCCACACGAAAACACCTGTTTCTTTGTGTGGCCTCCATCATCAATTACCTTAGCTAGATCTAATGGGTAACCTGCTTTAACACCTACATCAACACTTGCTGTTTCCCTTGCATTTTTGTTATACAAATGGCAACTTTCCTTAAACCTCCATGAACAACCACTGCTATCTTCAAACTTTCCTTCTATAGCTTTCTCACCTCTCTATGTCTTCACAGAATTGAAGAGAGTGAGGGCCTTGCTATAGATCATGTTTTGTCTCCGAAGATACTGTCGCTGGTTTGATCTCCTTTCCAGATATTTAAACTTGCTCCATAAGGACAATAAGGCTGTTTGGCTATCTTATCACTCATGCTCATTAGAGTAGCACTTTTAATCTCCTTCAAAAATTCTTTTCCCAGCACTTGGAGGCTGAGGCAGGAGGGTTGCTGTGAGATGGTAGCCAGCTTAGGCTACATAAATGTTCAAGATGAGCCTGCATTACATGGTGAGACCCTGTCTCAAAAAGTAAACAAGCAAAAGCTCTTCCATCACATTCACAACCTAGTATTTGACCTCTCTGGCATTATCATATATCTGCCTCAGTAAGATTACTCATTTCTAATTTTAATTTAAAATGAGAGACCTGAGACTATTCCTTTCACTTGAATAGTTAGGGATCATTGCAAAGTTGTTATTTGACCTAATTTTAAGGCTATTCTGCCTCAAGGAATCATATGACCTAAGAAGAATGAGAGAAATGGGGAAATGGCCAATCAGTGGAGCAGTCAACAAACACACATTTATCAATTAAGTTTCCTATTTCATATGTGCATGGTCCATGGCACCCCAAGACAATTAAAATTGTAACATCAAAGATCATTGATCACAGATCATCATAACAGGTACAGTAATAATGAAAAAGATTGAAATACTGTGAGACTTACCAAAGTGTGATGCAGAGACATAAAGTGAGCCCAGATTATTGGAAAACTAGCACTGATACATTTGCCCAATGCTGGGTTGCTACAAATTTCCAACTTGTTAAAAAAAAATGTGATAAAGGGAAAAGCCATAAAATGAGTTATGTCTCTAACAGTGACAAAACCCATTATATATCTATAAGCACTTAAGAAAAGCTGCTTTCTGAGTAACATGATTGGCACAAAATAAAATTGAAATAAATTACAGATGAACAAGAATCTCTGAATGTGATGTCATTAAACTCTTACTCTCTGAATAAAACTTCCCAAAAATAAAAGGCAAAGAGGCTACGTGGTTAAAATAACCACACATTCTTCTCATCTCAACTCAGGTATATTACCTTTTTTGTATACGGAATGACATTTTTCTAAGGACTTAAATGGTTTAGACATTCATTTTCTTCTCTCTAACAGTGACATTTATGTGCTCGCTAAAACAGACTTTCAATTCCCTTTGAGTTCTTAGCCCAAAGCCTGGGAAAGAATAGTTAGTGTATGGGATTTCTGACATTAATAAATTCCCATTCTTCCTTGAAACACTTAGTTTTCTTTGAAATTGAAATCTTATAACTCCAAGAAAAGCTTATATCACTCTTCATGAGAAGGAATATATTTTGTTATGAACCAACAGGATAATATTTAGCTGTTAGTATCTGAACAAAAGTAATGCATTCCTTACTGCTACCTGCTAAGCTAAAAATATAATTCATCTAGATAGAGCTTAAAATATAATAGATTTTTGCATTGTAGTCCCAGGAAGCTATCTTTGTAAGAATATATACAAAACAATTTTCTATTAATTTTTAAAAAGAGATTCCATATGATTGCTCTGTGAACATTAAGAGATTTTAGCAGTATTTCCTGTAAGGATGAAATAATTTGTTAAGAAATTTTATTCACTTTGACTTTCCCAATAGAACTGTATCAAAAAATTAGATTTTTACTGTTAGCTTTCTGGTAGATGGTACAAAATAATAGAAATAACATGCACTGAATTCTAATTATAAAAAGTACTTTCATATATATTATTTAAGTTGAATGTCACGAATCTGTATCGTAAGCAAATCAGTATTTTTAACATTTTTATTGGCTAGAAAACCAATGCCCAGATATTTAAGTCTTTCCTACAGTTAATAGAGCAGTAAATGATGGAGTCAGTGTAAAACCCAGACCCTCTGATTAGTCCACAGTTCTAGAACCAGTGCAAGCTAAATGGCTTGAAAAAAAGATTTTGGTGCAGTTCATACTATAAAGACAATGAAAAATTAATTGTTTTGTAATATAGATCCAAAAAATCACCTGCAAAAAAATAAGGTTCTATTCCTGATAAACAATTATGGTGTGTTAGTAATTATTTAACAACCAGTTCTTGGTGTGGGGTGGGGGTGGTCCAAATTTATAACATTTGCCAATTTTCACAGTGTAAATTCTACCCATATAATGATTTTAAGCTCAGATGTTTTGTCATTGCATACAAAGTTGGGAAGAAATAGCATAATCAGCTTTCATGATTGTGCAATATTACAATTTCATCTAAAGTATGACATTTTTCATAATGGCTAGAACATAATTTTTGCTAACATTTATAAAGCATTAGCCATATGCCAGGCACTATTCTAAGCACTTTACATGCATGAACTTATTTATCCTCACAATAATATTATGAGCCAAATTCTATTATCTTTAGTGTACCTAAATGGAAAATGAGGCACAGATCATTAAATTTACTTAGCCAAAGTCACACAATCAATAAATACTAGTACCAAGATGCATATATGAGCATTTCAGTTCATCCATATTGTATATTCAATGCTATCCTACTTTCAAATAATAATTGTACCCAGATTGTTTTATTTTATTTTATTTTATTTTATTTTATTTTAAAGATAGTAAACCCCAACAAAACAAAACAGAATAAAGCCAATTAAAACAAAGCAATGAAATTGGTACAGACCTTCAAATCAGGATAATAGCAAATCAACCACACCTACCATAGTATTTCTTGTTATCGTCACAACAGTTGTTCATTCCATCAGACATAGCAAAATCAAACCAAACAAAACAGAATAAAGTCAATTGAAACAGAACATTGAATAAAGCAAAACAGTAAATTGGAACAAAACAAAACAGTGAGAACAATATTGGATTTCAAAAACAAGAAAGAAGGAAATCCCCATATTTGCCACACTGCATACTGCTTTCCTCCCTCGAGAAGCTCAGACCACTAGCCCCAGGCCTGCAAGTTCACCAAACAATACAAGCATTCAGTTGCTTTTTGTACCTCAGTTTGCTATTAACTCAGCCTGTCCTCCAACCCAGCCAGTTGCTTGGGGTGGGGGGTAGTTCTTGATGCTGAGAACTTACTAATACAGGTGGACAGTTTATATTTGGCATTGCTGATCCTTATACAACATAAACAACATTGTCCCATACCTTCAAGACAAACATTGAGGATAATATCTGAGAAAAACAGAGATCATCAAATGTCTACTTTCAAGCCTTCCACATTGCCCTGGTGATTTCATTTTATGCCTCTCCCTTTTGTTTCAAGTTTGCTGTTGGTCACAAAACCGGATCATGGACCTCCTTGAATTATTGATGTAGTAAATCTAGAAGGGTTAAATCTCTTGACAATCCAAACAAGAATGTGCAGAAAAAATAAGAATAGCTATGGAAAATTACATTAGCAGGGAAATACCATTTTTACCTCTAGGAGCATGACAGCAAGGATGAAAAAGATAAGCCCTTCACAGAGATTCCTTTCATGGATACAGCTCAAATTCTGTTCTCCAGACACCCCTTGCTCTGCAAAGCCCTCCTCCAAATCATCAAAGTGTGATTATCTCACTTCTTTAGAAAAATCCTATCTCACTTCCACAAAGGAAGGGTTATCTCACCTCCATGTCAGACCCAGATAATTAGTGAGATCTGATACATTAAGTGTCATCCTTCTTCACAGTTGAAAAGTAAAGACACTGAGCTTCAGGTTTCTCCATGCATAAAAGGTGCTATTGAGTGGCAAAACAGGATTCTCCCTTTGCCATCAAAGCCAGTCTTATTAAATCACAATGTCTCCTTGATTACAGGGGCAAATGTATCTACCCATATTCGTCCAGAAGCCAATACCATAAGGAGGTTTTAAGAACAGCTGCCACTGTATACTGAGCAATGAGAATTTCTAAACAAAGAATATATGAATATAAAATAGGTTAGGCCTTTAAAATCACACTTGAAACCGAGTCAAAGACAAGTGGACAGCTGTGATATGGCAGTAAGTCAGTAATAATGCTGAACACAGGATGCTGTGAGAACACAGAGAGAAATAATCTGCCTGGAGCATTTGAAGCAAGATCAATCGGTAGGAGGTCAAAACAAAACAAAACAAAAAACCAAACATATAGTTAATATTCCTGCCCATTGAAAGGATTTTTCTTCACCTTTGCTTTTCTGTCACAGTCTTAATTGTGATTGTAATGAGGCTGGTGCTACATGCTCTGCAAAATCATTTGTATCAGACCTGAAATTTTCCCTTTTTAGTCAACTCATTCTAAGAAACTCCCCATCAGGTTATGAATATAGATTGAGGAAAGGGAAGTAATAAGTTGTGTAGGAGTGAGAGTTACCCATTCATGCTATCTGTTCATTCTGCATCTCTTCTAGTCTCTGTTATGCTATATGTTCCTGAGGCTGGACTGCTGCTATACACCCTCAAGTGTGATGTGATGAAAAACTGAACACATAGTTCATAATTTCAACTTTGTTGCATGGTTTCTTGTTCTCCTATGGACAGGCGTTCAGCTCTGCCAAGAACAGTTTTTCGAATAGTTAGTGGTATTTGCCAAATAAGACATGGTTTACTCCAAAACCCTAGAGGACTGCATTGCAATTCTCTTACTAAAGTTAGCCAACAACTCTTTACAGGCATTACCACAGAGATTTTAGTATTGCTGAATGAGAATTTTGAGTTATTGGTTCACAACTCTGAATAGGGCAGCTCATATTTCATTTTGAGCCTGCTGAACTGCTTTTTCTTTCTCTGGGTTCACTTAAATCCAGTGGTCTTTTGGGTTGCTACATAAATATTTCAGACCAGCATATTCAAATGCTATCTCCGAAATTCAAAGAATAACATCAATTATTTTTATTGCCCACAGTTTAAGTCACAAAGGCTGTTATACTTTTGTATTTTAAAGAGAAAAAACAATAAAAACAATTATGCAGAATTTTATAACAATATAATAGAGAATTAACAATGGTTAATATATTGAATATTGTTGTCTTCAAAGTAGTTGCTCAGATTACAAGACATAGGCATGCAAAATTAATCAAACAATACAAGCACAGGTATTGCGTAACATATTCTAGATCTCTAGAACCCTAAAACTGGCTTTCTTATGTTCCTAGGCACTCCATTTGAGATAAAGAATAACACAAAATAATATGAAACAAGACAATGACAAAGGTCTTTTTCTTAACACACATTTAATCCTGAGGCTGTTTTCTTGTACTTGTTTATTTTTGTTTTGATTCTTGACATTCCAAATTACTATTCAATCTCTTTATATATATTTTACTTGCTTCTTATATATTTATTGATCCTTCATCTTAATTAAAACTCTTTATCACAAGGAACAGAAACCAAAAATTAGATTATGAGAAAACAAAAATTTAGCTATAAAATCATGGTGGTATCTCACAAAATCCAAGAACAGAAATGAAAAGACTTGGGATGAACAGAGATGAGAAACCGGTCATGTAACTACTTGTGTTGATATAGGGAAGTGGGGATCACACACCATAAAAAAAAGAAATGCTGAGACCATCCCCAGATAGGTGGGAAAATGACTTGGGTTGACATCAAACAAAACTATCCTAAAAGATAAATAAATAAATAAATAAATAAATAAATAAATAAATAAAATAAGAGTCCTCAGTAATTTCATTCTAGATTTTTTTTCTTCTCTTCTTTCTCTTCCTTTTCCTCCTTCTCCTCCTCCTCTTCTTCTTCTGCTCCTGCTCCTGCTCCTGCTTCTTCTCCCTCATTTTTCCCATTGCCTTTCAGTTTAAACAGACATCTATACCCAGCTTCTCTTAAATTTATTACATTTTGCACTGGTGCAGTAATGCCTGCTCGCAATCCCAGTACTTGGGAGACTGATGCAAGAAGATCACCATTTGTCCAAGACCAATCTGGGCTACCTAGTGAGTTCAAGGCCATCCTGAACTACATAGCAAGACCTTGTCTTCAAAAACAAAACAAACAAACAAACAAAAAATACTTTATTACTTTATGGGTTGACTCTCTCGAGACACAGAAAGAATTCATGTTGGAAGAGTAAATGCTGACTAAGGTAAACATGTGGTAAAGAGTAGTAACTTGCCAAGTCTGGACTATCTTTGGTAGTGCAGCCAAAGAATCTTCTGGACCTGTTTTTGGTATTTACATCTGTTCAATTTTAGCTAACTGAAGCACATGAAAACAATGTATTTTTCTCTTAGTTAACTGCCAAAAGTTAATCCTTTGCTTCAAAATAATATTAATTTATGTGGCTTAATTTATTAGTGAGTTTTTCACCTACCATGTATTCTATATCACTATTTAGTTGGACAAAAGAAAAGTGTTTCAGAATGACTTACAGCTCACAAAATCAACACAGTAACAAATAAAATTGAAGGAAAAGTTAAATGTGGTATGGAAAGTAATCCTAAATATATTTGATGGCTTGGGTGCAAATAAAAGAAGCGAGGCAGTCAAGTTGTCATCTTTAAAGAGCACGTATTTGAGAGTTAAAATCAATCACAGATAAGAATGACAAGATTATACTTGTGAATGGATTGATAGGTATATCTTGGACATATCTTTGAACAATTTGTATCTCGAGTACCTGAATCAATGGCTTATGCCAAGAATTCATTGTTGTGATAAAAACTTCTAAACTACAGTATTGCATATTGCATATTGTCTTATTTTACCTAAATATTTATAATAATTTCTTACTATACTTAAGTGGCAACATGAACTAATAAATTTCATCAGTCATTAGCTTTAATATTTTAATCACCTTATATGAGTACTGAATTTTATAGTCCTGAAAATAGGTGGCCTTTATTTTAATTATTTAAATGACAGCTGAATAAAAAGGTAAAAATAATATAACACTTTACACATAAATATCAACTTGCATTTGTTTACTAATCTTAGACCAATATTTGTACATGAAATTTACTTTCTATTTTCATAAAGTAGGTAAAAGAAGTGTTATATCTATAGCTGTGTTGAGACAGAAAACTTAGTTAACATGCCTGGAGCCACTCAATTACAATATATATCACTAAAATGTACATTTCTTTACCACACACTCTGTTAAGGACTTGTTCAGAAGGAAACTTAAAAATTTTTTACTATAATATGAATAATAATAATTAAATGTGAATGTGTACAGAAAGATAATTTGCAAGTGAATTATTAATTTGAAGGACAACTATCAACCAATATTAAATTATTTAAAAATACAAATCTGATGGGTATTATGACATATGAGCTGTCTAGTGTGTGTTCTGATCTAATTGGTGGAATAAGCAAAACATGTATATGTTCATTCTTTTTCTTCTAAGCAGAACAATGTATATCTTAGTAATGGTATTACTAAAATTATGCTAAGTTTAGCTTCTAGAATAACGTAAATAACAAGTACTTCATTAAAGTTTTGCTAGACCTTGACCTAATATGTTAATGGAAATCAATTGGTAACAATTTTTTCAATTTCTTGTACTTTGTTGAATTATTGTAATATACAACTACCTCCTGAGTCAATGTCACTTATTTACACTTTCTTCTACTTCAAAATATTTTAACATACATTTTTAGAAGTCCATCTACTTTAACCTAAATTTTCAAATCCATCAATTTTTATCAAGTATAACTGTAGTTATGTACACTTTCCCATTTATTTTATGGGTATTTGTGTTCTTTCTCTTTTCTCTTGATTGAACCTGTCAGATATGTGTCTATTTTATTGATCATCCTGAAAGTCAATTTTGGTTTTATTAATTCTCATAGTTTCATTTATGTTGACTAATAATTTGTCTTTGTTTTTATTACTTTCTTTTGGTACTGGGGATTGAACTCACAACCTCACACTTGCCAGGCAAGTGCTTACACCACTGAGCTAAAGCCCCGGTGCTTTTATTACTTTCTTTCTCTTCGCTGTTGTGTTTATTTTTCCAGGATTCTTGATTGAAATGTCTCCTGAATTGAATGCTTGGATGATTTGTTTTTAATCTTTCTTTAATAAAATAATTTAAAAATCTTTCCTTTTCTATGTTTTGGTCCCACATGTAGTTACATATACAGTAGTTTACTTTTCAAAAATGTTTATATAGCCTATAATTTCATCTTTGAATTTTTATTTTGCCAAATTACAGTGCTATGTATGTGCTTTTTATTAAAGTTCCATGTCATTGAAGCTATTTTAATTTAAATTTTTATTACCCATATCTAACTATATGATGTTATCCTTAGAGAAAACTGGTTAGCACACCAAATTTTTAGAACTGATTGAGATTTTTTATATTCAAGCACATGATCAAATTTTTAAATAGTATTTGGATATTTCAAAATGTACATTACTAATGATCTTATTCAGATTCTTTAGATATTTAATACTTGATGAGTCTGAGCGAAGTAAGTTAAAATTTCCCATGATTGTGGGGTTTTTTGTCAAATTATTTATATATTTAATGTTGAATTGCTAGAAACATAAATTGTATTACTGTTATGAGAAAAACAGACAATAGATTATATAGATCTTATAGTTTTCAATAACAGAAGCAATTAATGCTATAGTGGGGTGCCTGATATGATTCAAAGTTAGGAAGATAACCAGACTTTAGGAAAATACTAAAATCAAAGTCTTATAGTTACATGGAGTATATTTTTGCTTTCCAAACTGTGCTCCTTTCCATTTGTCTTTTTTGTCTTCTGTTTTTTTCTGCATGCATATGACATTATATGATGACATAAACAGCATATATACAGCAAATAAAAGATACTCAACTCAGCACAGCTGCCAAGCACCAAGCCATCTGAAGCAACATGTCAAACTATCTGAAAACTAGATCTTTCCCATGCCACACAACAGACAGTGCCTGGCCCAATTCATTTCATTAACTGTGGCTGAGATAGAAAAATCACATTGTAAAGTACCTGCAGTGACCCAGTCTTGTCACCTGTAAAAAAAAAAAGCAGTGGCTAGAAAAGGAGGGCTGGACAAACAACCCACCATGTGCATCCTAGAATAAGAAACCACGTTGAAAATCTCACATATATCTAAGGCTTATAAGAGTAGTCAAGTGTATGCTTAGAGAAATGAAGATCAATATTATTCCACAGATGTCACTGACACAGGAATGCGATACAACTCAGAATTTGAAATATGGAGAGTATGTCTGTGATCTGTATCTTCTCAATAGTAGATAGCAGGAAAGAATGAAACAGAAAAAAAATAGAAGTGATATAAGAGCAGAAGAATTCTAGAAAACAACCAGAGAGAAGTTATGTACAATTCTTCTTATAAATGGTTCAAAACAGACTCACAAAGCAGTAAAAAGTGACACTAGCCATTAAAAGAAGAGGGAACTATCTCATACATTTTTTCCTGCAGATAGCTTTACATTTTAGAACTTAGAAGGGATTTGGAGAATTGCTATATAGCTTTAATTCTTTTTATTTTATTTTATTTTAAAGAGTATAAAGCCAAGGAAAATAAAACAGAATAAAACCAATCAAAATAAACCAATATAAGTGACACAGGACTTCAAACCTTACAAAATCAACAATAGTTACCATAATGCCTTTTGTTGTCTTCAAGTAGCTGCAGATACCATTGGACATAGTAAAAATTGCACAGAACAAAATAGAATAGAAACAATAAAAACAAAACAATGAATGCAATGAAGGACTTCAAAACAAGCCAATAATAAATCTAAAATGGCTACCATAATATGTCTTGTTATCTTTTAAATAGCTGCTCATGCCATCAGATTTAGCAATCAAACAAAACAAAAGAGAATAAAACCCAACCCAATAAAGTAATGAAAATGATATGGTTTCCAGTGGGAGATCATGTCCTGGTAAGGCCCGGTTCTCTCCCTCCGCAGTCTGTGCACAACGCTAACTCACAAAGAGAGGCTTGGGTGTGGCTGTCCCCACTCTGGCAGCAGCCTGTGCATGGTGTTGGTTTCCAGGCAGGGATCACTTCCCAGTGAGGCCCAGCTCCCCACCTCCACAGTCCATGACTGGCCTATATAGCTTTAATTCTGACAAAAAATGAAGACAGGACATTAATACAGAAACAGAAACTTTGAGGAAGCAACCAAAATCATCTAAGAAAATCTGAGAGTAAATATAAGTAATCCTGATCAGACCTGCAGCCTCCCAGGAAAGCAAATTCCACCTGTTTTTGAGAAAAGATGAAAAAATGATGCTGTGATAGCAACTGAATGTACTGACAATATGATAATGACTGAAAAATTACAAATAAATCCTATTCCTTCATTCAATAGAAAATTCTCCTCAGGGCCTTTGTGACCCCTCAGTCCCTCCCTGTTCTGTCCCTATAGATGACAAATCAGTTTAACTTGAACAACATCTCCTGTCCCTCCTTCCCTCCTCCATGTGTTCACTGCTTACTATCAACAGGGCTGCCACATTTTATTCATACTTTCTCCACTATCTTTCTCCAGCCAATATCATTTATGTAGTCTTCAAGCTTTTCCCCCCATTTCATAATTATTCCTCAATTTGTCTTGTTTCCTGAAGATTTTACAGCAGTCTTGATTTCCAGAAAGACAATCTGAACTCATAGACAGACCACTAGGTTCCTTTCGATCAGACAATTACTGTTCACAATGTATGGAATGTGATCATCAAAAAGCTAGATCTTGTGGACATTTTCATAATTGTTTACTGCTCTGTTTCTTCTTCAGCATCAGAGATGTATTGTTATTTTTATTCTTTTTGTCTATATTTGACCCCAGATGCTTTGGTTTAATGCTTTTAGTTTTACTGTAAAAATATAAGGAGGAAGATAAACTCTTTACCTAGAATGCTGAGGAACTCGAATACTGATTATATTTTGTGTTGAGCATTACTAAACACTGTAGTCCACTTTTCTGATGTATCATAAAGCCATCAGGAACATTGCTCTGGATTTCAATTCAAATTGTGCTACCCATGACATCTAGCAATCAGTGCTTATTCACAACATATATTTCAAAAATTTGATAAATCACTATCATTTATGACAAAGCCTAGTGATTGATGCAAGAGCAAAGCCAATGAAAATTTTCTAGGATATCTGGGAACACATATCATGGACCTTGACATCATTCATGAACTTTACCCAGTAATTTCATATCTAGGAATTTAATTGTAGGACTAATCAAGAGATATATACAAGAAATGCATACTTATAGATCATCATAGGTAGTTAGGAATAGTTAGAACATTATCAGCCCTACAAGATGAATAAATTCGAGAGATGTGTTGTACAACATAGTGTCTATAGTTAGCAACACAGTAACATGGACCAAAAAATTTATTACAGTGCATCTCATATTGTGTTCTTACAAAAGTGATGACAAAGCAAAACAAACAAACTAAAAAACCTCCAAGAAACACAAACTTTTAGAGGTAATAAATATGCTAATTATCTTGACTGTTGTGCTAGTTTTATGGGTGTATGTATGCACATATTCAAACTCACCAAATTATATGAATCATGTGCAGTCTTTTTGTATATCAGTCTTACCTCATTGAGGCTGTTTTTTTAAAATTACTCTTACTCGCCGGGTGTGGTGGCGCACGCCTTTAATCCCAGCACTCGGGAGGCTGAGGTAGGCGGAGCGTTGTGAGTTCGAGGCCGGCTTGGGCTACAACGCGAGCGCAAGGCCGGCCTGAGCTACATAGTGCGACCCTGCCTCAAAAAAAAAAAAAAACCAGGGCCGGGAGTTTGGCTCAGTTCCTTAAGCGCCTGCCCTGGCAGGCGCGAGGTTGTGAGTTCAATCCCCGGTGCTGCAAAAAAAATAAAAAAATAAAATAAAATTACTCTTACTCAACATTAGTTTGCCTTTAATCCCAGCACTCGGGAGGCTAAGGTAGGTGGAGCATTGTGAGTTTGAGGCTGGCTTGGGCTACAACATGAGTGCAAGGCTGGTCTGAGTTACATAGTGTGACCCTGCCTCAAAAAAACTAGGGCCAGGAGTTTGGCTCAGTGGTTTAAGCACCTGCCTGGCAGGTGCAAGGCTGTGAGTTCAATCCCTGGTGCTGCAAAAACATTAGTCTGATATACTTTGATGTATCCCATAAAATATAATGGTACACAACCATTAAAATTCACTTTTATGTAGTATTCAGGATTGAACCTGTGACCTTATACATACTAAGCAAACACTCTACAATTGAGCTATACATCCTGCAATCATTTTTTAAATATTTAATAATATTAAGGTAATTCTCATAATGAGATAAGAGGAACATATGAAGCAACATAGTGATCCTAAACCAAAGTTGATGGAATACATACACATGTATATGAATAAATGTGAGTGTGGTTTATGGAAGATTTATGGTACATATATCACATGATAATAATGGTTATCTCTGGTAAGTAGGACAATTTTCCCTCTCCCTCCCTCTTCCACTGCCCCTTCATCCCCCTCCTGGAGCAAGGATACCCATCTTCTTCTACACTCAAATATTGAACTCCTAGTTCTCTGAGCTTTGGACTGGGAGTTATGCCATCAGCTACACTGGTTATTGGACCTTTAGAGTTGGACTACATTACATCACTGACTTTTCGGTCTCTCCAGCCTGCAGATAGCTGGCACTTTTCAGTCTTCATAAACATGTGAAGATTAAATAATAAATCTCTTCTTACATATGTATATACAGTCATGTGACACACAATAACATTTCAGTCACCAACAGACGGCACATACAGTGGTGGTCCCATGGGGCTATATCTTGTAGAGACATCCTGTGGGTGTTACTTTGGGTAAGTACACTCTATAATGTTTGCATAATAACAAAATTTTGTAATGATGCATTTCTCAGGATGTATTCTGAGTTGCAAAAATTCCAACTAATGCACATACTTTATCAATGACATATATTAAGCACTGCTATTTAGAATAGCAATCATTGGTGGAAAATGAGGAACAGAAGCAGGAAGATGAAGAGGGGAAATCATAAAATAAGATAGAAAAGGGAAAGGGTCATGCAGGTATCACCAATGACATTGTTCTATAAACAGATCATGGCTAGGTTAACACCCTGCACACAGAAAACAAATAAAACAAACAAAACTCCAAAATTCCCTAGCAAAAACATCATGATTTCTTTTGGGACAAACTAAGAAAAGCGTTAGAAGGATAACAACTCTCTCCACCACCTGAGCCTCCTCTTCTGTTTCATTCTCAAAATGCTTTTCTCTGTTCCTTGACCACCTGTTCCTTCCCCCATGTTGTGGCTGATACACTGTGTCAACTTAAGAAGTTTAGAAATTTAACTAAAATACTTAGCAGAAAGCCAGGATCATTACTTTGTAAACATTCTCATTCTGTGCAAGAGGAGGGCAAGGAGATTTTGTGAATGCTACATCCACCCTGAGAAGTGGGGGTGGCTTTGTACATTATAAGGGAGGAGAATATGCTTGTTCTCCCTTTTTTCTCTAGCTGCTTTTGCTGGCTGCTGCCTGGAAGTGTTGCCCCAGTGCCATGCCACCCTGCTTTAGAGCCAGCTGATTAAGGACCGAAACTTCCACAAACAGTAAGCTAAATAAACCTTTCCTTCCTTCATTTTGGGTGTCAACTATTTTGCCCCAGCAATGAGAGAAAAGTAATTAAGACACCCCAGAAAACTTTCCCAGATCATCTTCTTTCAGTATCATGTCTGTTTTTTCTTTTCCTAGTTTGACTATGTGCTGCCTATTCTTATGTTCTTCATAATATGTTGCACCATGGTTATTTGCGGCATCTTTTTCCTGTCTCTCTTCTGTATGTTTTATTTACCATGTACATCACCCCTTAGCCTAACAGTATGCAGCATGTAGTGGGTACTCAATTAAGACTGAATCAAGGAATGCAAGTGTTGCAGGACTTTTCAAAAAATAACCAGAATTTTTGGATACTACTTTCTTTAAGGGGTAGAATCTATGCTTTCTTTTTTTTTTTTTTTTTTTTTTTTTTAGTCTCACAGGCTTTGACTGTTTTATCCAAGAGTACATGATAGAAGTGACACATAAAACTTTGAAGTCAAAATAGTGATGCACTTTCCTTCTGGCTATTATAAGAAACTCGCTTTGAAGGAAACCAGTCTCTGAGTTAGAACTCTGATAACACTCAGAAAACAATACATACAATACTTTAGCTAAATCTGCTTTTCTTGATTTAGCCTTAAATTCAGATATTAGAAGAGTTGACATTTTACAATCATTTGTATTTCATTTTATAATTTTTAATTTTTGTTGTTTTGCTTATGATATCCTATGTGGTTTAAATGTTTCTAAATTCTATAACAAACTAAAATTTTTCACTTAAGTAATTAATTCAGTTTACTTGTATAATACATAAAATGGATATGTTCCATAATTTCATTTTTAATTTAGGTAAGTATTCAGAATGCATTTTTTGGTTTTCTGTCTGATTGGTTTTTTGTTTTCATTTTGTTTTGTCTTGTTTGCTTTCATTGTCATTTTAATAGGGATTTTTTGGCACTGATGATTAGACCAAGGCCCTTGTACTAAGCTAAATTCCAAGTCCTTCTCTTTTTGTCTCTTCTCTTCCCTTCCATTTGCTTCTCTCTGCTCTTCTTCTCTCCCCTTCCTTCCCCTCTCCTCTCTATTCTTCTTTCTTTCTTTTTTCTTCCTTCCTTCCTTCTTTTTTTCTGATTTTGAGACAGGATCTCATAAGTCACCAAATTGTAAAAGCTAGGCTTGAACTTGTGGTCCTCCTGCCTCAGCCTCTCACAATAGGATTACAAGCTTGTTCTTGATCTGCATGCATTTTTCTACAAAATGAAAACAAAATGGTCAGATCCTATAGTGAGGTACATAAGTAGAAGTCTGTTTCAACTTCAGTGTAACTGAAATATGTACTCTAGATGACTTGACTTAAATATAAGTTTAAAACCATCTTTCATGTCACACTTGGAAGAACATTGAACCAGAAGAAAATGAGTAAATGGATGTTCCTGTGAGCATGGTGAAGAGGAATCACAGATACTCCAAGGGCTCCAGAGTTGACAGTAGTAGTTTCCTATTTTATGTCTTCCCTTAGGTGAGTGAGGTCATACTGCATTTGGTAGTCATAGCTTGTTTTATTTTTTTAACATAGAAATATAAACAAGAAAGAAAAGATTTCCTAAGATTAATTTAAGGTTTCTGGGCAAAGTTGAGTACAGTGGAAAGATAAGGATATATCTGTGAGAAGGCTGTTGTCTGATGTAGCATGGACAAATCAAGTGATGAAAGAAACAGCATGATTGTCACTGAGAATCAACAAAATCTTGATTCTTTCTTACCCAGTTAGGTTTCTTTGAAAGAAAGATGCGACATTCTCAACATTTACAATCACACTGCTGTGTCCTGTACTACCTATTCATTATCTAGGTTCAATTTCTTTGTTTTTTGCTTTTATTTTGTTTTATTTTATTTTATTTTTTTTGGCTTTCACTGGAATCCTCTCTGGAGATTCTAAGGTAAGGCTGCTAATGATTTCATTGGTGAGAGAAGAAGGGTTGGGAACATCCAAATCAGCTCTATTCACCATGTTTTAAGACTCAACTGTCTCTTTATTTTCCCCATTTTTTTTAACATTGCTTAAATATTTACAACTGCATATGTGAGTATATATAACCCCTATATAGGGATAACAGCTGTAACAAAAGATATTTCATTTTGCTAACTACTATTTGAATAAATGACTAACTTTTACTGTTTATTATACAAAAATACTTTGCAGATGTCTTCCAATTTTTACTTGGTGTATTCTGAACAATTGCATACAACAGGTTATCCCCCCCCCCCCCGCTTTACTTAGGCATGTATTCTGCAGTCATTTCACTTTGTAAGGTTTATGAAAGGGTAGTCATTGGGAAAATTTTTAAATGGCTATACAATTATTACTTTCCCGTATCCACTCTATTTATAGCTCCTGCCATCAAATCCTTCATGATTTGAATCTCAGCAGCTTTGTACTCTGCTTTGGCCAGTAGAATGTGTGGAAGTGGTTGTGGACCACAGCTGAGTCTCCTCCTCTAAAGAGCCCTACAAGTAAGCCGGGCGTGGTGGCGCACGCCTTTAATCCCAGCACTCGGGAGGCTGAGGTAGGTGGAGCGTTGTGAGTTCGAGGCCTGCTTGGGCTACAACGCGAGCACAAGGCTGGCCTGAGCTACATAGTGCGACTCTGCCTCAAAAAACCAGGGCTGGGAGTTTGGCTCAGTGGCTTAAGCACCTGCCCTGGCAGGCATGAGGCTGTGAGTTCGATCCCCGGTGCCGCAAAAAAAAAAAAAAAAAAAAAAAAAGAGCCCGACAAGTTTCTGGTTTCAGTCTCAGAACTCTGATACTCCCTAAGGACAAGCATAGACATAGCTGAGTCTGTTGGAAGATGAGACAGCAAGTGGCAGAGTGAGGAGTGGTCACAAGGCTTCAGCGATGTGAGAACTGAATTAAGATCAGTCTAACCACTGAAGCCACTTCCCTGACCACATATTCCATAGAGGATCCATCCAAGACTAGGAAAGCTGCCTACCAGAGCCCATTTTAAATTACTAATTGGAAATTACAATGAATTAAATAAATGATTGCATACAAACCCCTAAATTTTAGAGTAATCTATTGTATCACAAAAGCTTGGCAATACAGAAAATAACAAACATCATTCACTCTCTGGCTCATTCTTTCAGTCATTCAATAAATATTTATGGTCTACTCTGAGCCAGATCCAGGACACATACATATAATACTTTATTTTACCTCTTTCATAAACTCCAAAAAATTTTCCCATTTTATAATGATGAGATAGAGGGACAAGAGATAAACTTACTAGCCTCTGACCATATAATTCACAGAAGCAAAGCCATGGTCTGAAGCTAATGAATGTCTAAATGCCCAGCCACCCCTCTGTTTCCAGTGTTACTACTAAGAAGGCTGATCATGGAAAAACTGATGCTTTCTGGGAGCAATGGAATATTTTAGACCCAAATCATCAAATTCGTGCTTTATTATAACATTAAAATCAATAAGGCCATTTGTTTATATACTTAGACAAGGTTCTATTTCGGGGAAAAATTTGACTTCTCCTGAGAGATCTACGGAAATCTGGCAACTGAGAGTTGGTTGGACTCTTGCGTTATCACAGAAATATGTCACCCATACAGTAGGCTCACTGTCTAAGTTATATTGACCTCAACAAATTAAGACAAATGCTTGTATTTTCGGACTTTGACCAAAAATAAAATTCTGCTCAATTAGCAAAGTGATCTTACACTTAACAGAAACTTGTTAAAAGTTGAAATATTTACATTCCTACACAATATTTATTTAAGAAAATTGTCTAGGTGTTGCATGTTTTAAGCCTCATTCTGGAATCTTATTTAATTCCTGTTTCCATTCATAATCCAAACCAGAGTTCCACACAATCATAGACTTGGGTTCTAAATGTGTTTTACTTAATTTTTGTATATAAGACTGAGTGACAGAGAGCAGCAGAATGGGGACACCAGTTTGTTGTGGAAAACAGGATAATATGGTTCACAAGCAGATATACAAATGCAGAAATCAAACAGAGAGATCACAGTAGCAAGCAGTGTGTCAAGAAAGAAGCAGGACGTAAAAGGGTAATCTTAGTATTTATTTGTCGTCCACGGCTAACTTTGTCTTTTAGCGGGGAGGTTGTTTTGCTTTGCTGTGCTGTGCTGTGCTGTGCTGTGCTGTGCTGTGCTTTGCTTTGCTTTTATGGTACTGAAGTTCCCTCACTTTTTTGACACAGAGACAGGGTCTTGCTAAGTTGCCCAGGCTGGGCTCAAACTTGCAATCCTCATGCCTTAGCCTCTCGGAGTGCTGGGATTACAGCCATGCTCCACTAAGCAAAGCTAACTTTTTGATGTACCCTTTAAGTCTCACTTTCATCTTATCATTCAGAGATTTTCCCTGACCACTATATACAAAGAACTCTTACTTACTGTTAAAATCAATACAATAGTATCTCTTATCTATTAGAAACATGTTTCTGGGACCCCAGTTGATGCCTGAAATAGAAGACAGTACTGAACCCTACACATACTACTATGTTTTATCTATTTATATATATATACATACATACATATGATAAAGTTGAATTTATAAATTGCACACTGTAAGTGATTAATAACAATAACCAATAATCAAATAGAAAAATTATTAATAGAATAATAAAAATGTCATCATTAGGTAAAGTTAGAATTACTTGAACACAGTACTTGAAGAACTCCACAACTGATCCAATAACTAAGACTACTGCTAAGTGACTATACATACATGGTGTGGACACTCTGGACAATGAATGGATGATTTACATCCCAGATAGGATGCAGCTGTATGTCATAAGATTGCATCATGCTGCTTGAAATGGCATTCACTTTTCAACTCATTAATTGTTTATTTCTGATTTTTCATTTGGTATTTTTGTGCCTTGCTTAACTGCAGATAACTGCAAAAGTGAAACCATGGATGAGGACGACTGTATCGTAAGTTTCTATTTCTTTGCACTTTTTATAATTTATATTTATAGATTATATCTTAGTTACTTTCTCATTGCATGGAAAAAATACCTGACACTGTAAGTTAAAGGAGGAGAGGTTTATATTAGTTCACAGTTTGTAGGGATTTCAGTCCACAATCTCCTGGCTCCAAGGCAGGGCAGCATGGCAGAGGAGAAACAGTTCATAATACAGCAGGCAGAAAGCAGCAAGCAGTGAGCCTTCTTTTCCCTTTTTATTCTACTCAGGCTACAAGTCTATTGGTCAGTGCCACCCCCTTCTATTATTCATCCCCAGAACTATGCTAAACCAATCAGTGGACTAATCCAGTTATCACATTCATAATCTAGTATCACACCCATAATCTGGTATCACACACCTATGATCCAGCCATCTCCCAAAAGCTCCACTTATGAGCACACAAGGCTTTGAAGGGACATCTAGATATAGATAATAACAAGTTATCTATTATCTATTTCTCTCTTGCATTATAAAATCTGTGGGGCGCCGGGCGTGGTGGCGCACGCCTTTAATCCCAGCACTCGGGAGGCTGAGGTAGGCGGAGCGTTGTGAGTTCGAGGCCGGCTTGGGCTACAACGCGAGCACAAGGCTGGCCTGAGCTACATAGTGCGACCCTGCCTCAAAAAACAAGGGCCGGGAGTTTGGCTCAGTGCCTTAAGCGCCTGCCCTGGCAGGCGCGAGGTTGTGAGTTCAATCCCCGGTGCCGCAAAAAAAAATAAAAAATAAAAAAAAAATAAAATAAAATCTGTGGGGTAAGGGACCATGTCTGTTCAGTTTTGCCTAGTGTTCTCCCATATCTCCAAACACAGCTGGAGCTCGGCAAGTCTTTCTTAAGTAAATGGGTAAATGCTGATAGTATTAAAAAGGCAAAGGAAGAAAATGAAAATCTCTAAAAAATTCTGTGCTTACAACATTAATGGTTTTGAAACATGAATGTGCACACAGATCATCCAGAAGTCTTGTTAAAATGCAGGATCAGATTTGGTACTTAAAAAGCAGAATAAGCTTCTGCATTTCTTTTCAAACAAGCAGGTGGTGCTACTGATCCAGAGACCACATTTTGACTAGGAGGAGCTTAGACCACAATTCATTAGGATTGCCTTCAATGAATAGATACACTTTTAGGAACACGAATGCAAAGTTCATTTCTGACTTTACTCTAAGGTTCGTATGGAAGAAACTGCATATTAAATTATCTTAGTACTTCCTGCATTAATCATGATGTGAAAAACTAAGACGTTTAAATCAGGGAATACTGACTCCCAAGAAATTGGTAATTTTTCCTTTTTTTACAAGAAAAACTCAAGGATTGAGTTTATATCCTTTTTTGTTCTGACTGACAAGACTTGAAAGCCAAGTTTTTGGCAGGAATATAACTTCATTAACTACAGACTAGTGTAATCATGGCTTTATAATCTCTCCAGGACTTTACTTCCATTTCTAATTTTATATTTCATCTTGTGCAGATTTCTGCTCTATTAATAATATTGTATAAATAAATATTCATAGAAATTGAGCTAGAATTTCAGCAACTGGAAAATCTTAGTATGCAGATTTAAAAAATGCCCTGAACAGAGGTAAAAATATTGAGAGAATTAAGTTGATTAATATGGCTATATCTGAAGACTGAATTGATTAGTTAATTCACTTCCAAATGCTTCCTATGATATGGGAGCGATGCCACCATGTTTTGTTTTTGTAACACACTGGCAATGGAAACTAAAGTAATGAAGTGAATACCAATGCCAACACACTATTGACAATAATATATATTATACTTCAATCCTCAACTACTTTCCCCTTTGAGATGGTAAGCTCAGGCAAAGGAGAGTATCTTATTCATTTTGCTCATCTTAGTTCCTAGACCTTCAAATAGCTGATACCCTGCAAATACTTAAAACATTTTAAGATATAGTAATAAATGAAACTGTTCATAACCTTAAAAAAAATCAATGTGTTGCTCATCTTAACATCCTTATGGGTATAAATCTATAGCTTCTATTTTTTTTTCAGCAGTCTACGTGCATAAGTGTTTCTTTTTCAAATCAATGTATTTTAAGGGATTCCAATATTACTTTCTTTGTTAGCGTGGCATAATATTCTGATCTGTTTCTTTACTATGGTTTTCTAGGCTATTTATAATTAAATATTCAATGAACCCTTGATCAATCATGAAATAAATATTTTCTGATCAAACAATAGATAAATTATTTCTTTTTTGTCACTTTTATTAGTACATGCTTACAGTACATAATAATTGTGCTTGAGGAGTAAAACTCCATACAACTGTAAAAGGTATTTCCTTTTTAAAGATGAAATCATATGAAGTTCATGTAGTTTCTCTTTGATATACATTTTTTGAATGGGCTAGGATCCTTTGAAATAAAATGCTAACTTTATAAACTGAAAGAGAAACTTATGATTCATCTCAAACTAGAAAAATGAAGCTAAACTGTACTGATTATTTTCTGATATGTTGATTTATTTTTGCTTTTTCTGCCAACATCAGGCACCGTGGAGACACACACACACACCCTCCCCTGCTCCAAAGAGCCAATAATAAATACACTAAGAGAGAGAGATTTAATTCAGTCTTTATAATGACATGAAAATACTGAACTATTTTATATGATAAAGAAAGATGAGCCCAGCTGATTGATATGATCAGTGAATGATTTATGGAAAGGAGAGCATTTTAGGTGGGTCATAAAATTGACTTGTTTCAAACATTATCACACCATCAGTCATATGCAACATTTAATCTGATAAAACCAGAGATTTAGATGAACATTGCTATGTGCTGTTACTAATATCAAGAAGCCTTGCCTGAACAGGCAGAAGGTCATACCCCACATTTCCCACTTGGATCCAGTTCTTTTGCACTCTGTTATGCATTACCTTTCATATAATAAAATATGGATTGTCTCATTACAGTTTACATTTTTCTACTTGCCAAAGTTTGAATTCCATAGAAAAATCAAATTAATGAAAATAAATCTCAACTCTCTCATTTTCAAAAGCTGGCAGTAAGTATACTTTCGAGCTGTTAGTAGTGAACATTATTTAAAATTACAATAATTAATATTTTAACCCTTTCGGCAAAGAGCTCCACTAAGCATATTCTAAAAGCATCGTTTCACTTGGTTATCACAACAGCTCTACAAGGTAGGCATTATTACTATTTTTCAAGGTAATTTCTTACGTTTTCCACTCTTAAGCTTTTGATTTTTTTTTTCTTGTTTGTTTGTTTTTGTTTTGCTTTGTTTTTTGAGACAGTGCCTCACTAGGTTATCCTGCAAGTCCCTTATATAGTTGAGGCTGACCTTGAACTCCAACAATCCTCCTGCTTCAGCCTCCCTACTACTGGGATTACAGGTGTGCACCATCGTGCTGGGTAGACATTATCATTATTAATCTGTATTACACAATAAAGAAACTGAGACCAGCATAATTTATAACTTTCCCAAGATCACTCACTGATATATGAATCCTGGGTTGAATAGGGGCAAGAGTCAAGGCCTTAATTAGCAGAGGCAAGACACTAGAGAAACCCTATTAACTGCCTCTGGTACTTTAAAAGTCTATTTTTTAAATTCCAAGAGCAAATATAGATTATTATTTATTCAATAGTGCTGACTCACAAGTCAAAATAAACCATTGTGATTTACTCGTTGGTTAGGGAAAGATTTGCTAACCTGGCAGTCACTGGACGCTGTTCCCATGTTCTAGAAACCACATGAAACAGTAGATGCTGAAAAGAGCGAGGGCCAAACTGGCGAAGACAGGAAGTCTGATGGTGGGAACGCCAGGACAGGGCACAGACTAGGCCAGGAGGAGTGCGGGCACATTGTTCTGGGAAGCGGCCCGCTATGGAGGGGACAATAATCAACGGCGGACCTGACCGGACGGACGCCGATTGAGGTGGGAGAGACTTTCAGGAACCACAGTAGGTAGGTTCAGAACTCTTCGTAGGTGACTCGAAATTCTCTTTTTTCAAGGAGTTTCTTTCCTGCATACTGCCTCACAGTATCCTGCGTCCCTACAATGTTTTATCCCAGCTACTTGTCTAATACCTGCCGGTCTTCAGTCCCCACCACTGAATTAAACTTAGGCCCCTCTGGACGCCAGGACGCGGCGCTGAGAACCTGGAGCCCTGGGCTTCGGGTTGGGGTTGGAAATCTCGTGGGCGGCGGCGAGGTTTGGAGGCGCCCTGAGCCTGTCTCCTTGTGCTGCACCTCAGGGACCTGGCTGCTGGCCTCTGGGAAAGGAGGCCCACGACTCAAGCCAGCAAGCCTGAAGCCAAGGAAGGTAGTGAGGCCCTCGCTTACCTGTGGGGATAGTTACAGCTGGGCCCTGAAAATCAAAAATCAGCCTCTGCTACTCAGGACAGAATATAACAAGCACTAAATCACCGACTTGTCCCCTGGTTTACTGGGCAAGACTATATCCTCTGAAAGGATCTGGTCATAGGAAATTGGAGGAGTGGTCAGTTAAGAGGCATAGAAATTATTTGGCTGGCTTGGCCAGGGTAACAAAGGGAATAACATGGAACAATGGAATATACTCGCCAGCAGTACTCTGGAATTGAGCCCAGAGCTCTTAAAACCCTTTTAATTTTTTTATTTTGAGATAAATACTTTAAGTTACCCAGGCTAGCCTCAAACTTGCAATCCTGCCTCAACAGCCAAGAACGTGGAGATGGCAGGCTCCTGGCCAACCACACCTGCCAGACTGCAGATGGAATATTAGTGATGGGTTTTTTGTTTGCATTTGGAGTGCTAGGGTACTGACCCTGGACTTTAGTCTTCCTTGGCAAAATGCTTTTCCACTGACCTGTATTTCACCTGAAAATACATAACTAAAACTCTTATTCTTCACTTCAACAGATAACTGACTAATCCCCAAGGTTAATCTTACTCAAATCTTACTCAAATTCTCTATGTACATGGAGAAGCACATAGAGATCGTTTTAAGCATATTAATTTCTGTATGTCCTTTATTTACCAAACATGTACCAAACAAAATATGAAACCTAAGCAGATGAGCAGAAAATATTTCTGGCACACTTAAACAAATATGTTTACTTTCTTAAATTGCCAGCACTTACATGTAGACGTCATGTATCAGATTTAATAATGCATCAGATTTTGAGTCCAGCCGTGTGGATAACAAAGAGATGAGTGTTAGACCTTGGCATGATTAGATTTTATAATATGGACAGATAATATCTATCTAAGTGCATATCGTTACACTAATTTTAGATTTGTTTAGAGAAAATTTGGCTGGGTGGGAATGGAGAATACTTAATGCATTTGATCTTTGTTAATACTGGGTATAACAAAAATATTGAGTAAAATGAAGCTCAAGTTAAGTTCTTTGGGAGTGAAGTATAGGAATGTGTTTGAGTCTTGACCACTATTGTGATACTTTAGATCTTTCTTATCTACTTAACGCTTATCTATTTTTCAGTAGTTCAAGCATGTATCAAAGCAGCAACGGAGGTACAAAAAAGATTAGCAATGTGAATATTGACAAACTTATAAAGGATTTCTCACAGATAGAAAAGGTATGTAAAAATAGGAAATGGTTACAGTATATAAGAAATATTGAACAATTTACCAATGGAAGAAAATGAGAAGAAAAAATACAAAATTAAGAAAAAGATACAAATTAAAAGAATGTATTTTTGCTAAGTCCTGTTGCATTTTTAAAGTCTGTATTTAAAATATATCTGATTTTTTACTCATTTGCACAGCATATGAAAATGTTTGTTGGGAAGGGAATCAGACAATTGGTGTACTTTTGTCAAAGTTAAAAGGAAAATACTTAAATGCCCAGTGTGTCCATAAAATCAGAACTAGTGTTAATAAAAATTAAAGTCAGCTAATCAGTCAATCTCCTGCCAGTATGACTTTTTTTTGTTTGCTTCCCCTTGTTCTATCTATTTCCTTTTCCTTGTTTTTGCCAGAAACTTTTACTTTTTCTTTTGAGAAAGGGTCTTGCCATGTAGTCAAGGCTGGCCTTGAACTCGTGGTGATCCTCCTGCCTCAACTTCCCAAATTCAAGGATTACAAGCAAGTGCCACCATGCCTGTCTTGCCAGAAACTATTTGAAATTCCTCTTCCTGACTCTGAACAAATGTAGACCAACTCATAAGTCTGTAACGTAATGGTTTTTTTTTTTCCTCCTCTGCCAGAAAGAGGAATAGAAATAACTTTTAAAAAATTGTAGGTAAATAAAGATTTGAGGAGTGTGTTTATGTAGGAGTGTAAGAGAAGTAAGAACTGCATGTGTTCTATTCTTACTATTCCTTTCTATTTCTTCACATTGCAAGGATTAAAGAATTTTCATGATAAGTTTTGGGGTAAACATCAAGAGCTTTTTTGAAACTGTGATCTTGAGTTTTCCTAAGGGATTTTCTTAAGTATGAGGAAGAAATGAGAAGCACTGTTGGTAAACAAGTACAAGGTTTTATGGGGATTAATTCAGAAATATCTGTAATGTTCTTAAAAATTTTTTTGAGACAAGGTTTCACTATGTAATTCATGCTGGCCTCAAACTCATGAGAATTCTCTAATTACTCATTTTTTATATAATAGCCTTCTGATCAGACTTTGAGTCTTAATGTTTTAGAGATACATATAGGTGGTAATACTTAAAAGATGAAATAATATCAGTTGTGTTAAGATAAAATCAGAAGTGATGAGATTGGAGAAATGGGTAGATGTGTAGATAGTATAAGATTGGTCATGAATTGATAATTTTTGAAGCTACTTGAAGAGTAGCTGCAGACTTATTATACTGAGGTATGTTGAAGAGTATTTATTCCTTGTCTGTGATAGCAAAAACAATATAAACAAAATAAATTTGCTCCAATAGGAAACTAGTTAAATAAATTATAACATATTCAAAAATTAATCTTGATGCTGCTGTTAAAAAGAGTGATATAGATATATATGTTGCTTATATGATATTATCTCCCATATAATAGTGCTACATTGAACAACCAAGGTGTGGAATAGAATAAATGTGATCCTTTTCTGTAATCATATAGACATAAAGTAGTTTGGGAGCATACATAAGGAATTTTGTTGTAGCTTTTGTTTTTGGTTTTTTTTGGTTTGTGTGTGTGTGGTTTTTGGTGTTTTCTTCTGTTTTTTGAAACAGGGTCTTACTATATTACCCAGGGGTCCAAGAACTACTGGGCTTATGAGATTATCCTGTCTCAGCCACCTGAGTAGCTGAGATTACAGGCATGTACCACACCATCTAGCTAAGAATCAGTAACCATGAGAGTAAAGGCTGAATAGTTGGAAGAAAGTGGTTTTTATCAGCTTGTGTCTTAGTTACTTTTTACTCATTGCTGAGACAAAATACCTGATGCCCAAAATTAGGGAAGGGAAGGTTTATTTCTTACAGTTTCTCGGGAGTTTCAGTCCAAACCTAGTTGGCTCCAAGGCAGCATGGTGTGGCAGGGCTGCCATTCATGGTGGCTGCAAACAGCAAGCATGCTGGTGAGAGAGCACGGAAGCGCAGAAGTGAGCAAGAGGAAGACCCACCTCCTTTACACTTTATCTCAGCTCCACCTCTGGGCGGGTGCAGCACTCACATCACCATCAAAAGTATACGAGGAGTTGGGGGGACATAGTATTCACCCAATACATTCCACCCCTGGACCCCAAGCACTCATGTACATTCTTAATATAAAAGACATTTAGTCCTTCTCCAAGAGTTGCCAGAGTCCTAACAGTTTCAGCACTGTTGAAAAGTCTGTCCTGAATCTCCTCCGAGATCTATGGCAAACTCTTAACTGTAACCCCCTGTACAAACAAAAACCAGGTTAAGCACTTCCAACATATAAAGGCACAAGATACACATTACCATTCCAAAAGTTACAAACAGGGGAATGCAAAGCATTGGAACCAAAGCAAGTCCAAAATCCAGCAGAGCAAACATTAAGTCCTGGAGTTATCTGCTCGGCATCTGAAGCAATCTGGTTGCAAGCTCCAAAAGGCTTGAGTGATTCCACCCCTGCGGAACTTTCAGGGGTCTTAACTTCCATAGGTTTCCTTAGCGATCTATGCTCCTTGGCTTCACCCTTACATCTTTACACATTGCTCTCTGCAGGCATGCAGAAGTGGCCTTAGCCTTTTCTTGTACTTAAAACCAGCACCACGTGGATGCTGCCAAGGTCCACTGCAGGCTGGAGCCGTAGCCAGGCTTCAATCTCTCTTGGCTGGAAGGTTGACTGCCTGAATCACTGAGCTCTCTGAACCTGATTTTGAGGAACAGCTTCTCTATGCTGCCTCCATTCTGGAATCTGGCATGGCCTCTTCCGTTCTGGAATCTGGTGTGGCTACCACCCTTTTGAAACCTCCTATGGCCTTTGTCGCCACTCCAGGTCGTGGCACTGTGCAGCTTTTTCCTCCGAGCAAACTCTTTCACTTTTGAAGGCCTGAGGCTGCAAAGGCTGGAGGCCTGCTGCTTCCCGGGATGCCTCCAAGCCTTTGTTCCTTCTCAGCAATCAAGGTCTCAGCTTGATCTTTACCATCCACAGCTTCCTGGCCAAGCTCACATTTTAAATCATCATGCCGAGCTCCTTGCTCTTTATTCACAACATAAATCTGACTAAACGCCCCCAACAATAGCCAGGCCACCATTTCAACACTAGGTTGCCTGGAAATCTTTTCCGCCAAACTGATTAGTCCATCACCCTTAGTCTCAGGCAAAGTCTCTGGGCATGGGCAGAATGCAGACAAACTTTCTGCCAAGCCGTAACACATATCGTGTGGAGTCCAACAACCAATGCAGTCCTTCTTCCTAGCAGAAACCTCCTGAGCTGGTCCTTACCGGCAGGCTTCCTATCAGCCTTCTGGTCTCCTGAGCTCTGACCAGAATTTCCCGTACAGAACAACCTAAGCTGTTCCAGCTCTATGCATTCAGGCAACATCTCTGAACCTTTCCAGACTCTTTCCACAAGAGCCTGGTCCTTACCAGCAGGCTTTTTATCAGCCTTCTAGTCTCCTGGGCTCTGAGCAGAATCTCCCATACAGAACAACCTAAGCCATTTCAGCTCTGTGCATATAGGCGACATCTCTGAACTTTTCCAAGCTTTTCCCACAAGCCATTTCCAAAGGTTCTCGAACCACATGGTCAGGAATAGTCACAGCAACAACCCCACTCCTCTGGTACCAAATTCTGTCTTAGTTACTTTTCGCTCATTGCTGAGACAAAATACCTGATGCCCAAAATTAGGGAAGGAAAGGTTTATTTCTTACAGTTTCTCGGGAGTTTCAGTCCATACTTAGTTGGATCCAAGGCAGCATGGCATGGTGGGGCTGCTGTTTATGATGGCCACAAACAGCAAGCACACTGGTGAGAGAGAGGGTGGAAGCATGGAAGCGCAGAAGCGAGCAAGAGAAAGACCCACCTCCTTTACACTATATCTCAGCTCCACCCCTGGGCGGGTGCAGCACTCACATCACCATCAAAATTATATGAGGACTTGGGGGGACATGGTATATCACCCAATACAGCTTGTTAGATCTTATTTTTGCTTATCATTTATAATTATCAGTCTTCTTAGACATTTTACCATGTTTTTTCTTTTCAGTGCTGGGAAATAGACCTAAGACTTCCTGCATGCTTGGCAAGCTGTCTACCACTGATCTGCATTCCCAGCCTTACTATGTTACTTTAAAATCAAACATAAATTAGAAAGTTTATTTGAGATTACATTCTAGATATAACTATTAGATTTTCATATGTTAAGTGATTCATATTCTCATTAGTCTTCATATTCTCAGTAAAAGAATCAAAATAGCAGCATTGATTTGATGAAAATATGTATGTATATTTTTTTCCACAGAAAATGATAGAAACCAGTGGAAAGAATAACATACTGGAGATTCAGTTGGAAAAGACTACCTGCTTATTAAAAGTAATCCAAACAAAGGAATCCTCATTTAAAAAAGGTTAGTTCTTTGCTGTCTGAAGAAATACTAACTCTAATGAGAGTAATTGTTAGTACATTAATATTATACTATGCATTTGTCAAATGTTTTAAATTCACATAGAATTTTTCATCTCATTTTATCCTTAGTATTAAACTAAAAAGATAAGATTCATATCTTTGCCCAACTTCAGCAAGGGAAACAGAATAATAGAAGCTAATTAATCTGTCTGAGGCTATTCATCCAAGAAGTAGCAAATTTTAATACATAAGCCTATAAAACCATAGTGGGAAAAAATTGAATTTCTACATCACAGTTATATCAAAGTAAAAGTAACATGAGTTGATAATTTTAGGAGTAAAATTGGAAGTTTTGCATGTATATTTTTTGCTAGGACAACTAGAGGACCTAAAAGTTGCCATACCCAGTATCAGTGAAGACATATGTTTGTGTCTAATTCAATAATCTAATAAAAAGAACTGGCTATGGTTGGCAAGCGTGAGGTCATGAATTTGAACCCTGGGACAAAAAAATAAAAAAGGACTGGATAATTCTAGGAATGGGGCAGGAAATAAATAATATAAACTTGAAGTATCATGTAGTGCCATAGTGCTAAAAAGTAAGGAAGTACCTAAAAAAAAAGCAAAAACCCACAATAATGCAGTATGTCAAAAGGAACAAAGAAGTCGACTGAAAGAGTTCCCACTACGCAAAGCTGGAGCAAGCTGTCAGCAAAAAAAGTAGTGTTGTATTATAACCCAAAGTAGAAAACAAATAGCAAATATCCACAAATCCATTCTCATGTGTAGACAAATGAATTCGTAAGTAAATGGGGTGGGGGACAAAGGGTAAGGCTGGGGGAAAGTAACTACACAGTAGAGAAACCAGACAAATACTACTTCAACTATATGATCAAAATCAATATCAGAAGTAGTATCACGTTGGTATTATGTACCCTTAATATAATATTATGCAAATGACACTTTACCTCTATGGCCTTTCTCCCCATAACCCATAATACCAGTCTAATCAAGAGATAAACATCACACAAATTTTCTTAGAATGACATTGCAAAATAACAGACTAGTACTTAGAAAAACTGTCAGTCATCAAAAATAAGGAAAATGAGAATTGTCATAGCCAAAAGAAGCCTAAGAGAAATGACAAATTCATGTAATATGGTATGGTA
The DNA here is from genome assembly GCA_004363535.1 of Dasyprocta punctata. NCBI lineage: Eukaryota > Metazoa > Chordata > Mammalia > Rodentia > Dasyproctidae > Dasyprocta > Dasyprocta punctata. The sequence goes on along the minus strand of RJWM01019469.1, from coordinate 5,042 downwards.
ACTGAGATCCTAGAACAGAAAAAGGACACTGAGGAAACCATAAGGAATTCTGAATAAAGTACAGATTTTAGCTAATAAGGTAACAACATTGGTTCATTATACAAATACACTAATATAATGTGTCATAATAATAATAGAGTTGACTGTGTATAGGATATATCATAACTCTCTTTTATATCTTCCCAATTTTTCTCTACATCAAAAAATGTCCTAAAAAAAGTTTATTAGAGGTCAAAAGATGAAACCACCAAAAGAATAAAATACACTATTTTTATAATTTAGAAGGCCTTTCTAAGTGTGTGATACAACATATAGAAATTATCAAAGATTTTGTTAGTTTGAATTTTTAATTCATAGAGTTTTTGGAGCAGTTTTAGATTTATAGAAAAAAATAAATGAAAATACAGAGCGCGCCCATGTAGTCTCTCATTCTCTCCAATTTCCCTATTATCAACATCTTCCATTTGTGTGGTACATTTGTTATAATTCATGAAACATTTTTATTAAGTGAAATCCATAATTTACATTAGTGCTTAGTCTTTATGCTATACATTCTATGGGTTTTGACAAGTTTATATGACATATGTGTACTATTGCAATATCATATCAAATAATAATTCCACTCCTCTAAAACAATCCCCAGTGCTATACTTATTCATCCTTCCTTCCCTCCAATCCCCTGAATCTTAAACATATCTCTTATATTTTTATTGTCTATAACTGCCTTTTCCAGAATATCATATAGCTGGAATCATGTAGTACCTAGTCTTTTCAGATTGATTTCTTTCACTTAACAGTACACATTTAAGGTTCCTCCATATCTTTTTATGGCTTAATAACAAAATTCTTTTATTGAATTATTATATGGAAGTACTGCAGTTTCTTTTTTCATTCACCTACTGAAAGGATTTCATCCAACTTTTGGTCATTATGAATAAAGCTGCTATCAACATGCATATACAGACTTTCATGTGAACAAAAGTTTCAACTTACTTCGGTAAACACCAAGGGGCACAATTGTTGCATCACATAGTAAGAGTGATCAAGATGGTAATTATGTTAGTTTTGAGGACCAAATACTATAGAAAAATTATTTAAATTCTTGTGTTATGCAGCTTTCCATTACTATTACCAATACCTAATATAACTTAAAAAGAAGAAAGATTTATTTGGCTGACAGTTTTTCATAACCAGTTGGCCCCTTTCCTTTTGGTTTTTTGTTCATTGGTTGGTTTTGGCTGGTTTTTGTTTGTAGTTATGGGGGTTTGATTTTTTTTATTTGTTTATTCGTTTTGTTTTTTCTGTTTGAGACAATCTTGCTGTATTGCCCATGCTTGTCTCAAACTCCTGAATTCAAATGGTCTTCCCATCTCAGCCTCCCAAGTAGCTGGAGTCACACCCAGCTGGCCTTGGGTGTGTGCCACTGTACCCAGCTGGTCCTGTTGCTGTAAGTCTGTGGCAGCACATCACAATGAGTGCATGGCAGAGGAAGCCTACTCACCTCATGGCTGGGTGTGAAAGAAAGGAAGAGACCAGACTCATACAGTTCCCTTTCAGGGAATGCACCCAGTGACCTAACTTCCTTCCACCAGTTCCACCTTTTAAAGGTTCCACAACCTCCCAGTAGTGCCATTGACTGGGGACAAACCTTTAACTATAAGCTTTTGGAGACATTTTAGCTCCAAACTATATTAGTCCTTTAATTGCACTTAATATTTTTAACTACTCCATGAAATACAAATTAGTACCCAAGTTGCTAGTTAATATCAAATCCTAAATTTGAGCTCAAAATGATCACTTGTTTATTAAATTTTATAATAAATAGCTTAATATTATGAATTCTGGTTTTTAGGAATTTGATACAACAGTATTCTTCATATTACACAGTAAAATCAAACAGAAAAGACAATGTAGATTAAAGTTTGCAAAGAGAATTAAAAGCCATTATTTTAAATCGCTGAATGGTATTGGTGCTTATGAATTCCTTGTTTAACTAATTTCCCTGTAGAAAAAAAGTGTGGTGAGAGAGCCACCTGGTGTTCTAGTTTTGGAAATACACTTTTTATTTGCACATACCAGTAAACCAGAATAGTGAGCCACCTTATGTTCAAATTTTGAAAATATACTTTTTTATTGGTGCATACCAGTAAGACAGAATAGTAATGTTAATTTGGTGTGTGAGTACCTGCATATAACACATTGTGATCATTTTTGAACCTCTTGCCCTTCTGTCCCTTTCCTTCCTCTTGCACTGATCCCATTCCCCCATTTCTAAAAATCTACCTTCTGGTTTCCTATCATCTCTCCATAAGAAAATACACATTTTTGAGACAAATCCAATGTACTTTAAGTTGCAGAGTTGCTTTCAGCTTGCTGACTAGTGAGGTAACCAGCTACCATATTTCATGCATTGCTAGATTCATTACAATAAAAGATACAAAGACCAGTGACTGTGGGGAGTATCTTTCCTTAATTTTTGAACTATATCAGCTAGCACAAACCAAGTTCTCAGCTGATGTCTATCAAATGTAATTTAACATTCCATTACTGGGAAACAACAAAGTAGAGATAAGTGATGATGGTGAGATCTTTGTCTGGATGTGGGGACAGTAGGGAGAAGAAAGAGTGAAAGGCCACAGTAGTTGAACCTAATATTTATTTCATTTTTTTTCATTTTAATTTCATTTTTATCAGCATAGGTGAGGAAAGTATAAGGTCACTGAGGGAAGAACTAACCAAAAGGTGAATCGCAATATTGGTTCTTTCATTCAGCCAACAAAATATATATTATTTTCTGGCCAGAGCTTTTCCACTTAGCCCTTTCCTGCTCAGACTTACATCAGTATTGCCTATGTGTACATCAATCACTCAACAAATATTTGTGGATTGTCTACAATGTACAAGTCTAAGTACTGGGAAGAAATGCTTGGCAATACAAAAACTAGTCCCTGCTGCTGTGAAGCCTAAAGTGAGATAGACTGTTAAAGTCATAGAACTTCTCAACACTGTTGCTCCACATCAAATGCATGGCTATTGCTAATAACTAACAGTATAATCAAGGCTTAAATGCACATATTAGGACTTTAGTTTTTACAGCAAAGATTCTATCTCCCATTAGTAAGTCATTGACACCAAAGTTGCTAATGCTAGGTAAAGCTATCATTGAGTTTGTATTGGTCACTTTCAATTTGCTGAGACAAATACGTAACACCCACACCTTAAAGGAGGAGAGATTTATTTTGGTTCACAGTTAATAATGGGTTCAGCCCAAGTCAGCTGGCTATAAGGCAGAAACCGCATCATGGAAGGCTTTGCATCAGGTGGCTGCTCACCTCACAGCAGTCAGAAAGTAGAAAGAGAAGGGAGAAGAAAGGGATACGAATACCCTCTTCCAGATGATGCCCCTTCCAGATGAATACACCCTTCCAGATGATGCCCACCTCTTCCAACCAGGACCTGCCTCACAATAGCACATTCAGCTGTGAACTCATCAGTGGATTCATCCAGTAGTGAATATAGCACTCCCATGATCCAATTAGCTTCCAAAACCCCACATCAGAACACAGAAAACTTTGGGGGTGGGAAGAGTTGCAACAAATATTACTGAGTCAATCTTTTTGATTCTAATACCCTTCCTTAAAGTTTGAGCATAAGTATTAAGTGGACAAGTTGGAGGACAGTAAGAAAAACATCTTACTACATCTGTCCTCCATCTTAAACAAAACAATGTAATTTGACTCACTTTTCTTAGAGTGTTTTTCATGAGAGATTTGCATGAATACACTCCTCATAGTTCCCCAGGCAAGTCCAGATGTGCCTTACTTTCAGGGCAGACATTGCTAAGGCACATGGGAGGATCTCTACTGTACTGTGCCTTAGAAAACTCCTTCCTAAATCTTGTAATTCACTTGACTTAAAGAGTGACTAAAAAGCATTTATTAACTAGGCACACTGAGCACACTTAGTCTCATCTTCTTGGGGAGCTGAGGCAGGACCATCAAAGTTTGAGGCTATCCTGGGCACGTTAGTGAGAACATGCCTCAAAATAAAATAAATCAAAAAGAATTGTGGCTGGAGATGTCATTCAGGGGTAAAATGCTTGCCTAGCACATACATGCAAGTCCCTGGGTTCACTTCCCAGTACTATGGTGAAAAAAGGTATCATATAATTTACTTAGAGATGTTTATGTCAGTGAGAAATTGCTTTTTTAATTATTTCAACTGAGAGAATAATTCCAAAATAAAAGCAAAAGATTTTCAGATAAATTTATCTTACATTTTAGAATGTGCTGCTCTTCGTGATATGGTAAAAGGGCTACAACAGACTATTGAATATCAACAAAATTTGAAAGGTAAGTTGGAGGAAAAACCTAGGAAAGCATCATTTGTTTGAACTTCTGTTAAAAAATAATTTTTTAACTTTGTTGGCAATCAGTTACTATTAAATGGGAATTATTTAATTCATCAGCTAATAGCAAGACTTGCTATTATTTAAAAATACTTTCGAAAGATTATGAAATAAATACTATGCTGAACAGAACAATTCCATCATATTCTATCTGAAAGAAATCAGATGTTTTATAGTAGATCATTGCTGTTCTTTTATTACTTTTAAGTGTTTAGAAGTATACTGTTGTCCCTCAGTATCCATTGGGGAGTTTTTCCAGGACAATCACAAATACCAAAAGTCTGTGGAAACTCAGATACCTCATATAAAATAACATAATATTTGCATATAAACCATTTACTTCCCTCACCCGTACTTTAAATCATCTCTACATTATGTATAGTACCTTACACAATGTAAATGCTATGTAAATAGTTATACTGTGCTACTTAGGAAAAAATGACAAGACAAAATCTAGATGTGTGCAATACAGACACAATTTTTTAAATATTTTTGATCCATGATTGGTTGAACCCAGGTGTGGTAAATTGAAAACTAATGGTCAACTTAAACACCAGCTGAACTGAATGAGTGTGGGGCTGAGTGTAGATGGCTTGCCTGAGAACTGTTGCCAGCATAAAAAAGGAGACCTGGA